>CAEGAF010140046.1:0-84482 GCA_903067075.1 Micropoecilia bifurca
CAACGAGTCTGCGTAGCTTGGCGAATACAGATCACTTTGCTGTGGATCATAGCATGAAATTAATACCTACATTTTTAAGTTTCACTGAGTTAACGCGGCTATAGATGACATGTAAAAGATGAGTCTTTTTGGCTCCCAGCGTTATTTGCATGCGCGAAATTTCCTTGGGTCCAATAACATGGATGGTGTCTAAGTTAAAAGTCAGTGCCTCACCAGCAATGAACCTCACCGCACGTCACTGATCAAGACCAAATGCAGTTGTAAGTCGGTCTTAAACTGAAAGCCTTTTAGCTTTTACAAATGTTGGGATTTCAGCTGGCTTCTGTAAGTTTACAGTAGAACATTTGATTTGCATTAAAGTCTATATTTTTTGATGATTTTAAAGCAGTTTTTCACAGCAGCTCAGATGTTTCTGACTTTGCCTTTACCCTCACAAACCCAAAGCGAAATAGAGAAAGGCCAAGTCAGAAAATGGATATAAAATTCATATCATAATATCAGTATAATCATCTCAAAAAGTTGCCCGAAAAAATATATTTCCCTTAAATAAGTTGATCTGGAATAAAGAAAGTTGTTTCATTAACTGTTGACAGAATGTAATTTAAATAAAATAAATATACATAAGCTGTACTGATGCTGGATTGTGTGTCAAAAGCAAATGTTACTTCATTTATAAGGAGGCCATCTTGCGACAATAAAAATCACGTTTTTTTTTTTTACAAGATGAACAATATTTAGTTTTTGTAATTTAATCTTTACTGTATAACATTAAATTTGACAGTAAGCATGAATGGAATTTTTTGAAACTTGCCTTGCGTCTTCATGACAGACAGTATGCAGAAAACAGGGTTGTGGTAACTGAAATATGTTCTCAGAGTGTTCTTGTCTGTAGTGGGAGAGGTGACAAGCTGTGCATACCGGTGGGACTGAAACTGCTCCAAAATTGGCTTTCTTCCTTCACATAGCTGGTTTTCACTAAAATTCCCGCACACAATTATAGGACTACAGTCCATTATTCCGAGTGAATCTAAAAGACTTAGCAGATTTTGTGTGAACGGTCTTAAACTATAGTCTGAAGGTTTGTACACCACTTCTATCAACGCTGGGAAAGGAGCCTGCACTTTCAGTACCAAAAACTCAAGATCAGGAACATCTTAGCTTCCTGTTTCTCTTTATTTGTTTGTTTTTGTTTTTTTATCCATCCCGCTCCTCCCCCCCCTGCAATGGCACAGCGCCCCACCTAGGGGACGCGCCCCACAGTTTGGGAACCTCTGGGCTAATATATTTGTAGTGTCATGAACTTGCGTTTTATACGCTGTTGTAATATTTAGCCAGCAGATGTTTAATTGCTGCAATATATGTAGCAAAACATATATTCCTACTGTTAGTTTTTTTTTATCACAATGTGTTCAGCTTGATATCATGAAACCCTGGTAATCCTGTACAACAGAAGCTTTTGGTCCCAAACTGGGCAATTTCATTCCTAAGCAGAACTGTCACTAACATTTTAGAGATGCCTGTCTGGCAATGAATGGGAATTGATGCTGGCCTTAAAGTTCTCAATATAGAAAAATAGGATAATGATAAAACATTGGTTATAGCTGTAGTGGCATTGTGCAACTTTTCTAGAAAATCTTTGGGCAATACAGTTCTAACTCAAAAGGTGTTGAGTCAATTGGAGTGATCAACCACCATTTCTCCATCAAAGATTTTTTGTATCCGATTCTTTAGCGACCAAAGTGCATCTTGCAAGTGTGGATCCAGCATTGCTTATGGTTGCATAATATTGGAAACCATGTAGCACATAGTATCAATGTGGGATAATGTGATGACAATATAGATTGCAGTAAGCTAAACAAAACCATGTTTATTTTACTTTTTTTTGCAAACATTCGTCACAGTTCCTTGCATGTTCTACACAGACTGCATATGTCCTCTCATCTCTGTGTTATTTATAGAAATAGCAAGACGGCATGGTAGGTAGTGAAAAGTAACCTCTCACTGTTTCACCCAGAGCTCCCAAGGGAGGTAACCATGAAACTCAGTAGGTGAGTGGGCGTTAAGAAGGGGACAGGACATGTTGGGCTCTATTATAGCTGACGGTAGTGCTGTTACTCCCACCCTAGTTCAAGAAACCATTTCAAGTCAGCACTTGAACACCTTCTTTTTATCTCTCTTTTCTCTGAAAAGACTAAAACAATAAGCAGTGTTGAAGTCCAGCTGTTTTGAATACTTTTATTTGTAGGTGTTCATTGGAACTGTTTTGTTAAAAGGGAAACATATTCTGTGCCAATTTGATTGCATTTATTGCAGGTTCAGTCATGTGGGATCAGGTTCCTGCAGAAACAAAACTGGCAGAGCAATCACCACACCGTATTTATTGATTGGATTTATAGCTCACGACCAAATTCGCTTCCTAAGAGTGGATAGCTCTGAACATGGGCATTTCCATCTGTCTGCGGGCCTATGAGAGCAGCACAGTGATGAGTACAACATGTCCCCTTCACCTGTTTACGAACTCTCGCTGGAAAATTGTGTTGACTCTGTGTTAAGTGGACATATCTGTAAGTTCAGAGTGGTATCTCTTCTGATTTATTTGACTTTCAGCTCAAAATGTAGTGAAGGCCAGCACAGAACTTGGCCTAAAACAGTTTTTCTCAACCTCAGTCCTCACCGGCCCCCTGCTTTGCATGTTTAAGATGTCCCTCTATTCCAGAACAGCTAATTCAAATGATTGCATGACCATCAAGTACTGCAAAAGCCTGTTAATCACCCAGAGATGCAATTTATGTGTGGCAGAAGGGAAATACCTAAAATATTCAGGACAGGGGGGCGGTGAGGACAAACAGAAGAGTGGGGGATGTGGTATGGATTAAAAGTGTAGAATAAGAAGACCAGGAGGAGTACAAATAAGAATTTTATTTTTCTTTATCCACCTCCTTCACTGCCTTCTCTTCTCCTAGGCCAGGGGTGTCAAACTCCAGTCCTCAAGGGATGCTATCCTGCAGTTTTTAGATGTGCCACAAGTAGGAAACACTGAAATGAAATGACTTAATTACCTTTTTCTTGTGTACATCAGTTCTACAGAGCCTTGTTAATTACTTAATTATTCTATTCAGGTGTGGTGCAGCCGAGCCACATCTAAAAGTTGCAGGGCAGTGGCCCTCTAGGACTGGAGTTTGATACCCATGTCCTAGGCCAGGTCTCATACTGGCTGTCACCGGATTTTATTAGAAAATCCAACTACTCAGAAGAGTTATGGCCCCCCAAGTAATTGGAAATGCTTCTGATCAGAACTATTCATCCTATCAACAAATAAATGCTATGGTGTTTCCAGACTGTAACACCATAAAATCAATGTTTGTGTAAGGATTGCATTGTTGTGAGTGGTTGATTTGTGGAAGGTCAAGGATGGCTGTCGTTGACCCTTGCAGTTTCTCAATTGTTTTACTAAAAGGTTGCTATATGCTTCCACATCACAGCTTCTGTCATCTACACTGAGAGTGGGGGATTTGTGTCACCCAATACTGTACAGCCATTTGGTTTTGGTTTTGTTTCTTAAATGGAGCCATCTTCACTAGATTTACACAATTTGTGAAACTACCAAAATCATATCAATGGTTTTCATATACATTTGTTTTATTTCTCCAGGTGCTACAAAGTGGAAGACTTGAGGAGTTGACATCTCGTCATTTTGTTGGACAAAGAACCTTCACTGATTGCCATGGACCGCTTTACCCATCGGTGGATAGAGATTTAGCTGCATATTCAGGTTCCAAAGTGATGCCATCAGTACACGGACAGAATCGTTTTATCATGGAAAAACAATCAGCTGTGAATACTGTTGCTCCAGCACAGCTGGGAGGAGAAGCCAGTGCTTTCATCTGCACGGAATGTGGCGATGGGTTCAGTCAGTACGCCAGTATATTGGCTCACATGTCTAATCATGGACCTTTGGAGTCTTTTTCCTTTGATGGTTCATCTAATGGATTTGATATTCCTCAGGAATATGTGCTTCAAGAAAATGGTACGCTGATTGTTGTAAATGGCTTGCCTCAGTTGAATTCTGTAAGCTCTTCAAATTCTTCTTCCGCACCTATGCCTCCCGAAAGACCGTCATCACCTTTGCCATCACCTGTTAAGCCAACTACTACAACTCAGAACTCGCAGCCCTTCTCAAACAAAGACTCATTAAGACCCAGGCCACCAGGCTTGAGCTCAGACGTGTTTCAGCAGAACCATTGCCGTTGTGAAATATGTAATCGTTCTTTTAGTACAACACAGAGTCTGCACCGTCACCAGCAATATGGGAATTCTGAAAGGGGCTTTCGGTGCACTCTGTGCTGCAAGATCTTTCAAGATAAAAGCAACCTCAAGAAACACCTTCAAGACCATATCAATGAAAAAACCAGATGTTGTGGTCACTGCGGTAAACGATTCCTTAAAATTGAGGCGCTCAATGCTCATCAAAAAGAAAGTCACTCCATGCCCAAGGCTTTGGGTAAACCAGACAGTAAGGAAGACAAAAAGCCAGAAAAGGCATATCCCTGCAACAAGTGCAAGCTGATTTTCTTTTGGATGTCAGACCTCCAAATACATTCGTTGTATCATTGCAAGGGACAGGAGCTTGATGTGGAGTTGGAGTCTGATTTTGAAACTGAAGAAAATTCGAAGCATTCTGATGATGGGGAGTTTAACTGTCACACCAATGGTCCATCCAATGATACTAGGAATGGAGGACGAAAAATCTCAAGAGATGGCAGTATTGAAAAGAATAAGCAAACCACATTCACACCATATAGATGTGGCCTATGCGGGGATCGTTTTGAGAGGTTAGCAAGTCTAAAGGAGCATCATGTCACACATCAAACTCAGGAGGAAATAGATGAGATGAATAAGGAATATCAAAAACCCATAAAACGAGTTATGCCACCAAATACCAGCCGGAGAGGATCTAATCCAAATGGAAAACTTCATCCTTGCAAGCATTGCCATCGAGTTTTCAACCACTCTAGTAGTTTGTCTCGACACATGAGATATCATAAAGGCACAATGCACACTTGTGTATTTTGTGGCAGACATTTTCCACAGCGCTGTGATTTAAGAAGACATGTGATTATGTACCACAAAGCTGAAGGTTTAAAACTGTTGCACTCAAATTCACAAAATGTGCCTTCATCTAATTCTGCTGATGATGAGAAACAGGCTAACAACCCTGAGGACAACACCAAAGGATCTTCTGACAATGAACAGACTTCCACAGAGCAAACTGGAAAAGCTGGCAGAGTTAACTACAAATGTCAGGAGTGTGGAAAGAAATTTGGACTTTTGTGTGTGTACCAACGACATTTGCGCTATCACAAGAAAGAGCCCACTAAGTGTCCCAAGACTCCAGCTGATATTAAGAATTCCTCCCCTAAGGTTCATCTTCATGCTCACCTGGACCCTGAAGAACTAGATGATTATGAACAGAAATCTCCTGGCACAGGAAACTTTGTAGATGAGGAACTAAAAAAAGATCATCCAGAAGACATGGAGGAGGATGCTATGGACCAAAAACAAAATGAGAAAGGCAGTTCTTCTGAGGCTTTTTATGAATGCACTGAGTGCACTCAGATGTTCTCATGTTTGGACACATTTCTTGAGCACCAGGCTTCTCATGACTCAGAAACGAAAGCTGTTGTGTAAGAAACAGAAGGTATGGGTGGGGACTGTACAAAATACATTTGTGTCAAATATACATTGGGAAGTTGGACAGACTATTTCTAACTTGCTAGTGTTCATCCTCCATCTTGGATGGCAGGTCAGCTGACTTCTCGTATTTTTTTATGATATACATTACTGTAGAGTACTCTCATTGTTTTCCTTGCATCATGGCATTGGAATATTTTTAAGTGTATGCATATATTTGGCCTTTTAAAAATACAGCATTGTCAAACATTAGATTGTAATTAAAATAATCGTGATTACATGCTTTAAGTGCTTGACGTTTTGCTTTGAGTCCCTATTTTCTGTAGTGACTATAAACAGACTAAAACTAAAACCAAAATATGTTCCTAGTGTACAATTTTCATTCCATATGCAATCAAGGTATTCATGGCACATCTACTCTGGTTTGGCTTAATCATTCTTATTTAGATGCTAGTAAATTAAGTTCCCAATTCCTTCACCATAGAGTCCTCTACTTTGTAGAGAACCCACTGCTTTTACCCCACATGGGATCAGCTAAGATTTAGAAGTAGAATTGCATTACACTATTGGAAGCCTAGATGTAAAATGCTAAAGCAGCCTATTTTATATTTGTCAAAATTTGGTAGAGTTTTTTACGCGTAATGGATAATGGTACATCATTTACAAATGGCAGAACGCACTGGCTATTAATGGTTGGTAGCAGTTTTCTTAAAACATGTTCTAAAATAATTTCACATATTGGAAGCTGAAGAACTTGTCATAAACTCAAACTTTTTATGTTCAGAATTTAGGGGTTGGTGAAGGCATTTTTTGCCATGAGTTTATCAAAAATCCTCAAGGTCTCCAGTAAGATGAATTTGCTTCTGGTTATCTAGTTAACATTTTATGTCTAGTTGGAAATAGTTTTAATTAGTTTACTTTTTAGGAATCCAACATATAATGTCGTACACACAAAGGGAGAAAGGACTTCAAACTATTCCGTTTTTTTTTTTATGTACAGATTCTCTCCACTGCATGGTGCTCTGCACTTAGAGTGCCGGTTTGGTTTTGCCATTTTATATGCACAAAAAATGAACTTTGCCATTTTATATTGCAAACTTTGCAACTTTGCTTTATTTAGCACAAAGTAATTACTGTTGGACAAAATTGAAATCAGCAGGTCAGGGTTTTTTTTAAAGATTGTGATTTATTTTTTATCTGTCTTTCCGTCTCTCAATTTGTATCTACTATGTCTTTCTGTCTCTGCCAAACTATATTCTATGTTCTTCTAATCAAGTTCAGTCTTGTACAGCTAGGGAGAGTATTACACCACAGACAGCCAAGCTAAGTCAAAAAGATTTTATTCAATGATGACTGGATTTCTTTTGCACTTGAGCTATTTTGTATACTTTGACTTTCGTGATATTGTATCAAGAGGATGAGAGTACAAGCCAAGTCTAGTCTCGCTTTTAAAAGTTTGCCTTGAGCTCGCGTAAGCTGAGCAATCAAAACGGCTGTTATATTTGAAGCATATGTTGGTCCTATATTATACGAAAATGAGCCCTCGTAAGGATTATATATGGGTACAGGCGAACTGGCTCCAAACACGCAGATCAGTTTGGAGCGATCTGCGAGTGACAAAAATTCACAGTTACACATACAATTGCACCTGAGACAGCTGATTAAGGCCACATCCTCATGCCCAGTTCAATGTGCCAGCTATGAACCTAGCTTGAGAGCCGAAGGTAGAAGAGCGACCACAGACCAACAGTAATTGCTCACAACATGGCATTATGTTACAATTGCTGCATTGTGACTGTGATCAATTCTTGGGGGAAGTGCATCCCCCTTGGTTAATTGTAGGGGAAACGCTATGCAAGTCCAAATTGGATCAATCAAAATTCGAAATAAAGCTGTGAAGACCTGTTGTAATGGAAAGATACCTCAAGAATAATTTACGCTGATAAATTTTAAAGAGCTGGGGCCTATGACCTTTGTTCTCGAAAGATTTGATAAAAGTCCTTGGCGTAAGATCCAAAGCAGAAGCAGCATATCACAAGACATAGGGTAAGTAGCTCCTTTTATTACCTATTGAATAGATTAGTGTAGATCTCCAGGCTAAATATTTAAAGTAAACATTTGTTCCCTCAGTGGCGATAAGACACTGTTTTGATATTTTGCTGATGTCCGCATTTGCCTGAGTGTTTCAAGGTTATTTCCTGTAGTTGGATGTTTTTGTATCTGGGTTCGTGTAGTTACAACCTGGAGCTGTCAAATGTTACTGTAACCCAAACAAGTACTTCATTTTTTATTATAAAGCCATTTGCCCAATGATCTACTGCAGCCTTCCGTAGAAGAAAGTTTCAAAAGATGATCATTCTTAGATTTTCACGTTGATTTATATCAAGTAGTAGGGGGAAATGTCTCCTGCATTACTGTGGCATGATGAAGACACCAGCTACTCTTCAAACCACTTCTGGCCACTCGCATATCAATCTGTAGCAGTCCATATGTTTCAATGATGCGTGCTTCCACAATGCAGCTGGCTTTGCAGAATGAAGTACAGACCGCAGCATAATCTGAAAAATGCAGCACAAGTTCCACTATCCATAACTTCACACTTATTATGTAACTCTGGTTTGTGACATCTCTTTACACCCTAGAGATGTCACAAACCAGAGTTACATGAATGTGAACCATCTGCCATTCACAAGTGTCACTGAGGTAGTAAGGAGTCCTCTTAAGATCAATGTTTCAAGTGTTATTTGGAAATATCTAAAAGCAGTCATTGGCTTGATAATGTGATATTTTGCCATTTTTGAAGCATGCCCAGTAAATGTCTTACTGTTGTCAGGTCTAAAATTATGGAGGAAAAGTGATCTATTGTCATTACCCTACTGCAGGCACAATAGCAGTAGTTATGTAACAGTTGATATGGGAGGTTTTAGCAGACCAGTTACATTGTCATCTTCACCAGCCCGTCTGTAGCTCTAAAAGACTAGTGTCTTGGCTGGGGCTGAGAACAGAACCACTTTTTAAAAAAAGGTTTTGTGTGCTCTGGAGGACTTAATTTTGATATTTGACATACAGGAAAGTGGGTTGTGAGAGAGAGGAAAGACATGCAGCAAAGGTCATAAGGCTGGTACTTGAACCTCTGACATTTGGACTAAGGCCTCTCTGACATCAGGACAAAGGCCTATATACATGGATCACGCTGTGCCCCGAAAGAACCAGTTTTGTCAAAAACCATGTCTGTACTTTTGGAGACCAATGAGCTGTTAAAAGACTGCATGTAATTGAAAACTGAATTGATTTCTACCAAATCACTTCAAGTATTAAAACCAAGCTGGGTTGCAAGAGATATACGGCAATTAAAATGCTATGTTTAAAACTTGAGTATATTTAGCTTTTCATCTGTTGTTCATCTGCTGTTAGTTGAGCAAATGCCTTGAAACGTTTAGATAGATCTCTGTTTCAACAAACCTGAGTCAAATAATCAGGTCATTACCGTTCTCTCTGGAGAACGTAACTTTATACCGAGGAGGCAATTCAGCTTTTTGTTTCAGTTGTGTTGGACCATTGGCACGTCTAATAGTTTCAGAACACCAGACCTTGAAACCTGGAGTTGCAGGTCCCTGATCTAGTACAACCTCTGACTGAGAGCCCTGAATCTCCATAATTACCCCGGGGCCAATGAAGCAATCCACAGGTGACTTGAAAGAGAGCTAGCCAGGCTGCCCTGAACAGAACCACAGCTCTTGGGTTTCCAAAGTGTGGTGAGACTGAGCCATACGGGCTAATTGAAAGATTAGGCCCCGACCGTGCAGTGCAAACAGGCCTGAAGTCAGAAGATCCAAATCTGTGACTACCTCACATGGCAAGTCAGGAGTGTAACAGACAGGCAAACTTGTATCCCCTCTCGCTGCATAGATCCTCTAACAAAACAGTTGGAGAGGGGGAAAATCATCTTACGCTCACCTTTAAGTTTGTCTGAAACTTAAAGGATGATTGACAAGAAAGTTATCAGTTTCATATGCCAAATGTATTTGCTCACCTATTCAAACTGAATTGTCATTACATCGCCAAGTGAAATAGTTTTGGCTGCAAAGCATCATGTTTACTATTGTACAGCTCACTCTAATTGAACTCTTAATGCTTCAACATACCAAGACATTTTAGACAATTTCATTCTCCCAGCTTTGTGAAGAAAGTTTATTTTTAAGCATAATTGCGGACCAGTGCACAAAGCAAAGCCCATAAAGGTTTAGATAAAGTATGGAGAAGCTTGACTTATCTGCAAACCCAATTTTTGGAATATATGTTTTCAGCATTTACATATGAGCAGTACCTTTGTTTCAGCTCTAGTTGTTTTCAAGGACTTTATGAATAAATTTGTTGTATGGGCTGGATAGAGCAAAGTGAGATGAAGAGTAGAGGCTGGGCACTAGGCCTTCTTTCCCAATGTCAGTGTCTGACCTCACAAATACATTTTTGGCACAATAGTTTAAAAAATCCCCAAAACACAAACTTAATTTGTAGCTAAGACAAACCAGCATTTCTCTTAAGATGTTATCAATGAAGTTGTTCCTTTAAATGACATAAATTAAAAAGCTCATGGGACCAAATGCTTTATGTCAGAACTGCACATCTCAGACAGAAAACTGCATTACAACATAGCAACATCTCATACAGTCATGCACAAAATCTTTTAGTCTATTGGTTTATCAAAAGTCCTTTAAAAATGTCCACCGGTAGAGGTAGCTTAGCTGACATTGATACAAATCCAAGAAAGAAGTAAATATTAACTGAGTAATGCCTACAACAATTCAAACAAGATTATTTTTCAGTAATATTTATCTTCTGTCAAGAATTATGTTGTCTTTGGCATGTTGGCTATATAGCCACCTTACTGAGGTTTGATCACAAGCAGTAGGCAATACTCATCCAATGGACGACAGTATATAAAAATCTGGAAGTGCATCTCCAGCCATTAGGGTAGCAAATGTACCTTGTGTTGCTAGTAGTGTGGGGTCAGTTTAAACCCATTCAAAAATGGCAGCCAATCAAAGACTTTGGTTGGCTGGCAGGGCTAGTTTAAAACTGTTGATGGCACTGTTAACAATTGTTTGACTAAGCTGAAGTAATTGGTTGGTTGCTGGTTTTATTGGTTTAGACAAGATAGTGGTCATTTACATTTTTATTCCATCAAAGGCTATCAATCTATCCATTGCCTATGCCTGCTTGTCTTTGCAAGGTTGCAAGTAGGCTGGTGCTTCTCTCACCATGCCTCTTGCATGGTGTACCCTGCAGTGTACACTATGAACAGGTACCCATCCACCATAGGGCAACAAACAACCATGTGCGTGCACACACAGTTTGGAGCTCTTTAAGCCACACTTGGTTTTGATTTGTAGGAGGAAATCAAAGTATCTTGAGAGAACCCAAATGTGCATGGGGAGAAACAAAAGACCCCAGGCGGAGATTCAAACCCAAGATCTTCTTGCTGCAATGTCAAAGATTTAAGTTTTCAATTATTTTGTCATGTAAAATAAAAAGTAAATGATGAGTTGATTTGGTCTTTTCAGTGATGTAACATTTCCAAAACTTAAAAAATGTATGGGAGGGGTTTCTTTCCAAACCCAGTTTAGTTTTAAACAATAAAAAGTGAGAAATGCTGTCAATTTGTTTGTTTTCCAAGATCTTTTTAAAACTTTCTTTTAAGTTGAACCTCAATATCATTTTCTATTTAGAAACCCTAAAATGGATCTAGTTGATCTGTCGTCTATCCACTTACACCTTTGTTCCTAGTGCAGTTGGGAGGGGTGCCAGTGCTGATCTCCAGTGAGACAATTCGGGCAAGAGGCAGTGTACAACATTGACAGGTTGCCAGTCCATCACAGGGTAACACAGAGACAGACAAGACAAACAACCATGCGCAAACTCGCACCTAAGGAGAATTTAGAGAGATCAATTAACCTGAAAGTCATGTTTGTGGACTGTGAGAAGAAGCTGGAGTACCCAGAGAGAACCTACACATGTACAGGGAGAACATGCAAACTCCATGCAGCAAGACCCCAGATCAGGAATTGAACCCAAGACCTTCTTTCTGCAAGGCAACGGTGCTACCAACTGCACCACTACAGCCCCTGTTGAACTGGTAATTCAGCTAACTCATAATTGAGTAACATTGCTGAAACTGTAATGACTCAAATTACTACTTTTAAGCTAACATTCATGGATTGGTTTGTACGTAAAGAGTCATTATTCAAGCCTGTTCCACATTCAGTAAGCAGTTTTCTTCCTTCTCCGGATGAATCTTTTACATTACTGTGGCTGGCATGGTCCCACTTCATCAGGAAAAAGTACAAGTGCAAAGTATGCATAGGATGGATGAAAATCATGTGGAATTTAAGTGGCTTATTTGATCCTTGTTGGGTCAAAGATAATGATATGGACATTGGTAAAAAGTTAGAACTGTGTGGTTACAGAACTTCAAGCATATCTATCATTTCCTAGTTATCTAAGTCAAAATTTAATATCGTGTTCCTTCTCTGTACTTTTTTTTCTCTTTTTGTGTGACCACATTTTTTCACATGCCGATACCACCGTAGGGGTTTTCTGAAAGACCTGCACTGGAAAAGGAGACTCCATTTTGTGGAAGGTCATGCACACAAAATGACTGTGCGCAACGTAAATGCCAGACATCCAGACAAGTTAATCCAGGTGTCCAGTGACTGTACTTACTAGAGAAATATAGATTGATGACTTGGAAATGGCACAGGGCAGCACTTGAAAGGACCTTATCGAACCAAGGACTCCTTTCACCAGAGTCTGAAGTCTCTATATGCCTTCTGCAAGGAAGAAACTAATTGGGCAACTGGTGAGAGGGGCTCACATGACCGGCTCCTCCAAACCAGCCAGGAGAATCAGAGAGATTTGGGGTGGGATGGAATTCAATGTCCTTTTTTTCTCGACCTGACAAAATACCCCTACAATGAGTCACATAGATAAAAAGGGAACACGGACCCAATACTAACACAGATACATTTTTAATTATCTTAAATTCTAGTTTTCAGTCATGATATATGCTAAAGTAAGCAATCCAGCTGTCAGCTTCTTGCCCCACTTTGTGAACAATTGCAACGGCTTAAATGGCCTGCCTTGATCAGAAAAGAGGAAAAAATAGACAAAAGTTCAACTTAAAAGTGGATTTTAAAAAAATGTATCAGCTGATCTCGAGACAATATCTCAGTTATCCTTGTGGGCTTAAAATTATATGCAACTATAAGTGAACATTTACAGTTGTGTGGTTCTGTATAAGTTCTGTTCATCGGAGTCCGAATGAGGCTTTAGGACTTTTTTTCCCCCTTCCAGTGTGTGATTTTTCTGTGATCCATTCCTTGCACAACCCTCCTCCACTGGAGGGGTTTTCAAGTAGACCGGCACTAGGTAGGGAGCCACCATTTTATGGCAAGTCCAGCACACAAAATGGCTGTGAGTAGTTAACCCTTTAAATGCCAATGTTATTTTTATAGAATTTTTTTTAATCACAGATCAGCCTTTTGGTCTGTGACTACAGTTAGGAAACCACCATAGACAGGATGGTTATGGGAGTGCACAGTGTGGAGTGCTGAGTCTCTGGTGAGGACTTCACTGACAAATGGAATCGGTGCCACATCAAGCCGCAGCACACATGTGCCTATGCAAGGAGGGAGCCATCATGCATGCTTACAGAGGGGAGCTGCGCTACCAGAGCATCAGGGGTGGACTGTGGAAGATTTGTACAAATGAATTTCTGATATAAACTCATTTTGATCCAGTCTTGTATTTATAGGTTGTAACATATGGATTGCTTGGTTTAAGTGTTGTTAACCCAGCTCAGAGAAAGAGGGAGAGAGGCAAAAGCACAAGCCAAAAGGAGACATTTAAAGGTGTCCGATGATCTAGTCTGTGACACTAGACTGTGTCTGGTTCTTGTGGGGTGAAAACACTTGATGTTGGACCATAAAGGGGAAATGTGAACTGTGTGGTTCTGAATAAATTCCTGTTCATCCGAGTCAGGACTGGGCTTAGAGCACTTTTCCTTCAAGGCGCTCTCTTTCTACTGTGATCCAGTTCTTGCACATACCTACCCCACCAGAGGGGTTTTCAGATAGACACGCACCAGGAGGAGAGGCGCCATTTTAAAGTCCTGCACACAAAATGGTGTAAGCAACTTAACCCTTTCAATCCCAACCTCCCCCACACACACACAACTCCACCAGAGGTTCTTGGTGGGGTTCCTGTGACAGCAGCTGCTTGTGTAATATGGATGCAAGGGTTATGGACGAGCGCAGGGGAGGGCTTCAGTCATCCGAGGTGCCACTGTCACTGCAACCTTCAGGGGCTTTGTACATTTGCAGGGAGGGAGCCACAGTGCACCAGTCCACAGGGGGAGACGCGCTACCGGCAGCCAGCCCAGAGCCGGGAGACCGTTAGGGGGCGGGCTTTCTTTGGAATCCCCGCGCCTTGTCATTGGCTGTTGGGAAGACGGTTGTGTAACGTACGCAAAAGTCGGTGCTCATTGTTCGTAAATACGCAAATCGAGAGATCCAGAGCTAGCTCCGCAGTCGGGCTAATTACATGCTAAGTCGCCCCTCGTCGAGGAGAAAAACACGCCAGGGTTTCTGATCGAGAGGTCCAGCATCGGTTCTGAGACCACAACGGTTGAAAAATGCTTCCTGGCTGTTTTTAATGAGGAAGGAGGAAGGAAGGAAGACGTAGGTGAAGTGGTTTCTCTTTTATTCCTGACAAATAAAGAGAAAGGAGTGCAACGTGTATTACGTGATTGTTCCACAAAAAAAAGAGCTGTAGCTGATAAACCTCTAAGGACACCTGGCAGCGCGGATAAAGATCATCGCGGATCCGCGATCTGGTAAGATCTCCTACACAAGCTATTAGCTGCTCTGTGTTACAGCTAGCTAGCTAGCAGCATGCTAAGCAGTAAGCTAGCTTCAATCTGAGCAGCTGCAAACATCATTGAAAAATTGTCAAGCACGTGGCCGGAGTCACAAAACTCCCTGCTGTTGTAGTTCTGCGCCTTTTTATTAATCTGGCTGGAGTATACTGGTGGCATTTTAAACACCTGCCCGCTCACTAAAGCTACAGTAGTTGACCATAACATGTCAGGCTAGGAGCTACTACAGCTCTCCAAGACGGTCACAGACACTGAAATTACTTGCTATTTTTTTCCTCCCAAATTAAACCTTGCTTTAAGTTCAAATAGACAAAGGTGTGGATGATTGTCAGCTCAAAGACACAGATCTGATGCACACATTTACTTGGTCAAATGCTGCATATTTAATTTGTCCCACAAATGAAGTCATTTTCAAAGTCCTGCATTCCACTTCCACGAGGATAAACACAGTGCTTGTTCACTACAAACACGAACTGACATTAAACTTTTAAATTTTGTTGAGGTATTGGTCTTAATGTTGACATGTCCTGTTTTTATTTTTATCTGGAGCATATTGTTAGACACATAAATACTCAGCAGGTGTATGTAAATGCCTAAGATTGTAGCATCTGTAAATCTAATAATGAAGTTAAACACTGTCAAATATATATGGTGTTTAAAACATAAGATGTCAACAGCATAACTTTTCCTACATTTTTATAGGTTTTTTGGTGATTTATTAATACTTTTAGAACCCCCTTCTCCATAACAATAGTAATGGCTGCACATGATGTGTATTTATTAGAGATGCTCCGATCAGGTATTTTGCTGCTGATTCCGATACCGATCACCAATGAGGCCAATCACTGATCTCTGCCGATCACCTGAATTGACTGTTGATTTTTTTTTGCTTTAGGTATAAATGCTACTATGTGATCTGACAAAATAAAAAAATGATCTGGCAATAAATTCACCTAATTTAGGAATGTAACATGCAAAATACTTGCAGGCACAATACAGCAGCTAAAACCTGCAATCAGTAAAATAATATTTAATAGTAATTCTCTCAGTACCATAAATTATAGGTGAGTCAGTCAAATAAATCTGCCTATATCAAATAATGTCAATTATCAGACTGCAAATGAGATACAGGTGATCGGCAACAAGAGACCGTGATCGGCGATCACCGATCATACATTTTCCACAGAAATTGGCCGATTATGATTGATAGACACACCTTTAGTATTTATTTTTGATATTTATTTTGACCTCCAGTCTGGTCTTAGTGGCATTCTTACATGTTCTTGTTTTGTTGCTCCTAAGGAAGTGTTTGTTTTTTTGCAGAATTGATTTATACATTTTCCCATTTATAATGGCAACATGTAAATTTCCGCTGAGGTTTATTTTTTTTGGAAGAGTTCCTTGGAAAAAATAATCTCTTTAGCTTGTTTAACCCATTTATAGCCATGTAAAATGTACATGGCCCTTTTTACTCTGGTTACCTTCAATGAGATTCAGTGCAACAAGTTGCTTTCAGTTGTGATCAGATTTCTAAGTTGGGTCCAGCTGTGTGGACCTCTATTTGTATAGACACCTGTGCTGTTTAGGCATACAGCTTAAAAGGCAGTGGTACCAAAGCTTGACCCCCTGTCTTACACATGTCATGTGTGACTGCTTCTGTACACTTGACTCATTTTATGTTCTGCAAAAGTCAGACAATGATATTCATTTGAATTTGGTAGGTGGCAACATGGAAACTTCAAAAACATGCAGACTATACCTGGTTTAGGGAACTTGGATTGGTGATTGACTACATAGGTAAACAACACTTTAGAACAAACATTATGTAGACTAGGGAGCAAATGAGACAGTTGAGGGATCAATTCGTAGAGAACTTTAAAGCATAACTTTATTAGAAAGCTCTATGCCACGCTTTGAATATCTTCACCATTTACATCCTTTTTCAGACTATAGTTCAATTGCAAACCTACCAAAACATCTGTAACACCACATTAAGAAAAAAGCTAAGACATAATGTCATTATGAACGCAACACCATTTTGTGACTGACACCTGTGGGCTGGAGATTACCCATTCCAATATTACTGCACATTAGTGCACAAGGCAAATCCATTAGGACATGAGCAAGTAAAATATGTAGAGAAACTTGATTGGCCAGAATCTTGACCTCAATCTGAAGACAAACCTTTGGAATGAGTTAGACCAGGGACAACAAGCTAAAGCTTTCATTCAGCATTGGTGTCTCACTTCACTCATTTGCCTCCTATAAGAATGGTAACATATTCCTTCAAATCAGTCACTCTCCTCTAAACCATGTTAAAAACCTTTTAAGAACAGTTGATACTGTTTTAGCTGCAAAGGTTGGTCCCGGCGCCATATCAAATCCTTTGTATTAAACACATGTCATTAATGTATAGATCTGTGTTACAGCAAGAAAGGTCCATATGTGACTATGTGCCATTCTATTCAGACTTTTATTTGCAGTAAAAAAAAAAAAAGAAACTGGAATATGCATCCCTTTCCTAAGCAACTATTTACTACTTTTTGTTGGTCTTCCATATAAAACTCCCCCCGAAATGGACTGAAGATTGTCTAAATATGAAAAGAAAGTAGATATGTATCCATACGCAAAGCAGTTTTCTTTTGTTCTTTTTCTTTTTTGTCATCCGACTAGCTAAAATAGCATTTTTATTTTGAATTCTTTGTCTTTGGTAAACCATTGGTAGAGAGGTTTGGCGTGACTCCCAAGACTTTCTGATTTTGGATCTGCTCTGACTTGCACACAGCATCAGAAGGAAATGAACCGCTTTTTCTGAGACCTGTTACTGGTCAGAAACTCATTCTTTCCTAAGCTGAATACGATTGAAGGCTTGCCATTAACCTATCCAGTTCACCAAGCCTGGAGCCCTGCTCACCGTCCTCAGAGGTGTGACTGCAGCTGTTCATTTTACAGGAAGCTTTAATGTCACATGTTTGAAGCAAGTGCTGTCTACACAACCACAGCAACTATGTGTGTCTTAGTGAAGCACCGTCTTGGTTGGCTTCTGTTTTCCTTTGCCATGACAAAGGATACAGTCATGGCCAAATGTTTTGAGAATGATTCAAATGTTAATTTTTTACAAACTCTACTGCTTCAGTTTTTATAATGGCAATTTGCATATACTCCAGAATGTTATAAAGAGTGATCAGCTTAACAGCAATTAATTGCAAAGTCAATATTTGCCTAGAACATGAACTCTATCCCCTAAAACACATTTCAACTTCATTGCAGCCCTGCTAACATCATTTCAGTGATTGCTCCATTTACACAGGTGTGGGTATTGATGAGGACAGGGCTGGAGATCAATCTGTCATCATTAAGTAATAATGACACCACTAGACACTTTAAAAAGAGGCTGGTGCTTGGCATCACTGTTTCTCTTCTGTGAACCATGGTTATCTCTAAAGAAACATGTGCAGTCATCATTGCACTGCACAGAAATGGCCTAACGGAAGAGTATCGCTGCTAGAAAGATTGCACCTCAGTCAACAATCTATTTCATCATCAAGAACTTCAAGGAGAGAGGTTCCATTGTTGCCAAAAAGGCTCCAGGGCGCCCAAGAAAGACCAGCAAGCGCCAGGACCGTCTCTTAAAAGTGTTTCAGCTGCAGGATCAGGCTACCAGCAGTGCAGAGCTTGCTCAGGAATGGCAGCAGGCTGTGGGAGTGCATCTCCACGCACTGTGAGGCGGAGACTCTTGGAGCAAGGCCTGGTCTCAAGGAGGGCAGCAAAGAAGCCACTTTTCTCCAGGAAAAACATCAGGCACAGACTGATATTTTGCAAACGGTGCAGGGAGTGGACTGCTGAGGACTGGAGTAAAGTCATTTTCTCATATGAATCCCCTTTCCGATTGTTTGGGACATCTGGAAAACAGCTTGTTCGGAGAAGTTGAAGTGAGCGCAACCACCAGTCTTGTCTCATGCCAACTGTAAAACATCCTGAAACCATTCATGTGCTGTTGCTTCTCAGCCAATGGAGTCGGCTCTTTCACAGTCTTGCCTAAAAACACAGCCATGAATAAAGATTGGTACCAGAATGTCCTCCGAGAGCAACTTCTCCCAACCGTCCATGAACAGTTTTTTTGATGAAAAATGCCTTTTCCCACATGATGGAGCACCTTGCCATAAAGCAAAGGTGATAACTAACTGCCTCAGGGAACAAAACGTAGAGATTTTGGGTCTATGGCCTGGAAATTCCCCAGATCTTAATCTCATTGAAAACTTGTGGTCAATCATCAAGAGACGGGACAAAAAACCCCTAGGAATTCTGACAAAATGCAAGCATTGATTGTGCAAGAATGGATTGCTATCTGTCAGGATTTGGTCCAGATTGGGAGCATGCCAGGGAGAAATGCAGAGGTCCTGAAGAAGAGGGGTCAACACTGCAAATATTGACTTGCTACATTAACTCATTCTGTCAATAAAAGCTTTTGTTACTCATAATATGATTGCAATTGTATTTCTGTATGTGATGAAAGCATCTGACATACACACATGAAAACCAGAGGGCAGCAGATCATGTGAAAATATAATATTTGTGTCATTCTAAAACTTTTGGCCACGACTGTAGTCTTTGTCAGTCACAAATATAAATGTAAAATAGTTTGTCTGCTGAAAAAATGGTAGTGAGTCTTATAGCATCAGATATTTGGTCTTTATACAAGACTAAAGTGCACAGTATTTACACTAAAGTTTAATTGTGGAATGATTTACAATATTACTTGTTAGGTTTACATAAACCTAAAATGGCCTTTTAAGGTTTATGGTAAATAGCTTGTGTTCGTATAGTGCTTCAAGTCCAGAGGTCCAGAGTGCTTCACATTGCATTCAGTCATTCACCCATTCACACCAGTGGTGGTAAGCTACTGGATAAAAGCCACAGCAGCCTTACAGAGGCAAGGCTGCTGTGCACTGGTGCCATCAAGAATCTCTGACCACCATTAGCAGGTGAAGCGGTTCAAGTGTCGCTAATGGTTATAATTCTTGGAAGTACAGTGTACTACAGACTTCTAAAGTCTGTAGTACACTGTAGTACAAATCTAAAGGCTTTAAAAAAAGCCTTTAGATTTTCTTTTAAATAAAAAGAGGTACTATAAACTAGTGAATAATAAACAATAGTTTTGCTGCGTCGAACCTAAAGGATCACAGTAGTACTTATCTATTACATTTCATAAGTACTTATCTATTACATTTAATTGTTGCATAAGCTATTCAAAGGTTCAGTACAAACTGCCTCAAAATGCCAAAAATAACTAGAAACAATGCAGGAGCTACAGGCATCCTGTCATCTAGAAAACTGAAGGACTAGTTACATACTAGTCCTAGATGATAGGCTCAGTAAGGTATGCTGCTACCTCGCCTCCTCCAGTTTTTAATTATTTTATGCATTTTGAGGCAGTTTGTACTGAACCTTTGAGTAGCAACAATTACATGAATGTAATAAGACCACTAATTCGTCTTATGCCAAAAGGTATGTAGTGAATTTGGATCGAATCTCTTCTGGGAGAATAGGCATGGCTAACTTTATTCTGCTATTGCTTGCAGTACCATTGTTCCCAACCTTTGAGGATTACTTCAGTCTTGTACAATATTGAAGGGTTTTTTACTGATCGTAGAGGTTGCACCTTTATAGTTTCAGAAGCAGAAAATTAATTGTCACATGTCTGTATCTGGGCATTCAGGATCAATCTAGATTGGTGGTGAAGCTCTGGTTATGACAAATCACACAGGGGAACTGTGGCATAGCAACAACATATCAAGGGCGTAATATGTACTAAGCAGTCAGATGCTCCCCTCAGAGTTTATTGTGGCCATGGAGAGCACAGAAAAGGTTTTTTTTCTAGCATGTTAGGCTTTGGGATATGTTTTTACACAATAAATATCCATAATGCCCTTATGTGAGATTGTAACAGGGCCACAGGGGCCTGATATTTTATTTTGTAGGTACAATGACACAAATGATACTGAAATTTATATTTCTGTAACGCTAAACAAAGTTTTCATACAAGCCGTTATGATACTGCATAGTACAGTATGGTTGGCAAGAATAATTACCCAGAGGTGTGAACAAAAGCATTTCAATGCCTAAAACTTATAGCAGATTCCTTCAGTATAACAACAATTTTTCCATTCCTCAGATGGAAAGATACTTTGGAAAATTGGCAAACAAAACTTGAGCTGCAAATAAGTAAGACTAACATACCCATCTCTGTGGTTCATCTTCCCCATGTTCAAGCGTTTCCAGAATATTTTTGTTGAAATACTGTCTGACCTTGATCACATGATCATGTAGTATTAAAGGGTGGTAATCTTTAGGCACCTGACAGTTTAACTACCCACATCTATGCATCTGTAATCATAAAGAACTAAAGATGCTTTAGTTCAATGGATAAAAAAAATCTGACAATCAAAATGAAACCACATGCTTAAAAAAATCCTTATCTGAAAGATATGTTTGGAGATGTTCGCTAAACTCATAGATAACTGATTGAACTAACAGGTAAACGAGTCCAAAATCTTTCATCTTATCAGTGTCTCAGTCCTTAGCACCAAACATTTTTAGGCATGTCAGAAAGTGCATAACTTTGCAGTTGCCTAGGATTTTATTGCAGTGGCTATCCTTGCATCACAGGTTAGAATTGTACTGCCAGCTTAGTGATCTTGTGACTTTGGTCGCATAGTGTGGAGATTCCTATATTAATTCCTGATTCTCAATGACTGTTGATGTTTTCAAATCCTTTGAGATAAGAGCTATGTAAGAGCATTAGGTTTCATTTTCCAAATTGTTTACAGTGGGAGGCACTGTAAACCTGAGTGTAAGAGTATAAAATTGTTTGTCATGTTTGTCATTTTTCTTCAAACTTTTCAGCCAAGTTTAAACACAGCATGCATGATGTCTTTGCAAGTTTTTTTTGTTGTTGTTTGTTTTTGTTATTTTTTCTTTATTGTGCAGTGTATTGGGGATTTTTTCTTGCTCAGCCCATGCTCTGGTGTTTCTGGTTGGTGTTCAAGACAAACTGTCCAGATGTGGCACTTGTGAGCTCCAGAGTTCCATGATTTGTTTCTGTCTAATCTAGGTGATTAACTTAATAGGAAAATGGCGTCTCATTAATCGATGGATCGGAAAATAGATTTTGTCCCCTGCCTCTACTTGATATGATGTAAAGAAGTCTTGACTGCCGTCCTGTCACACACCTACAGGCCCCTACAGTGGTTGCACCTATTACAGCCTTATTGTTTATATGTTTTCTCTTTTTGATTGGTCAAAGAATTACTGTATTATTAATAGATTACTTTGCAGTAGGTAGCCATGTAGGTGATGGTGTTGAAACCTAATCGTCAGTTTAATCACTAAAAAAACTACTGAGAAGCAGTTAGGGATTGCACTATTCCTGAATCAAGGTTTTTGGCATCAATTAGTTTGCTATGCTTTGAGACGGGCATAGTTATGCAAATGTTCTCTAACATCAGTTCTACACAGTCTGTAGATGGCACTGACATCCAAATGGTGGATCAAATCAGTTCCTTAAGGATAAGTCTTTGTATGATTTTTCTGTCCTGTGATGGAGGATTCACATTCCAAAGCCATGTGCTTTCACCAGATGGGGGAGGGGAGGAGAAACACAGTCCCTTGCCAAACTTGCTGAGCTCTTGCAATAAGCTGCCAGAACTGATGGTCAGCAACTGGAATGACATAGGCAAGAAATTCATGTGTTGAGTCCATTGCACTTTACCCAGAAAAGGAAACAACAAAATGGTACAGCTCCATTGAGAATAATCAAGGCTTACAAAAGTCCAAAGCATGGTAATTTTGTGCTCACTCTTGCTTTCTCTTGCAAGCGTTCTAACAATCACTGCACACCTATTCCTACCTGATTTGGACCACCTGGTCTTGTGATATCCCCACAACAGTCACACAACATTCTGTAGATTTTTTTTCTTCCTTTCTTCCTTTTTTCCCCCCCTTTCAGTGGGTTTCTTTGAGGGGGATTGAGTGTGTCTTAAGTGCCTCCTTCAGCAGACAGTGGCAGACATAAAGTGTGAACTACTTTCTCAAGCAACGTTGTGGCTTTTTGTTTGAAGGGAATGTCTTCCAAAAGTATTCAAACCTCTAACCCTTCCACATTTAATCACATATCATATTTTTCAATGTACTTAATTCAATAAATAAACAACACCATTGGTATGATAATGAAAGGAATAATGCTAAAATTTTTAACATATCTCAAATGTTTGCACACCTTTGTGTTCAGACTCTCCTGAGATATTACTTTGTAGAAGTTTTCACTGTCATTAAAGCTACAAGTCTGTGGGGCATGTCTCCACCAGCTTTGCACATCCATCTGTTTTTCCCTTGCTAATTCTTGCAGGGTTGTAGTGGGCCAGCAAGCTCTGTCCAGTTTGAGTGGCCAAAAGACAGGTCACACAGGACATGCAGGATCATCAGCACAGACAAGGGGAATTCATAGCAGCCAGTTACATAGCATGCATGTTTTCCTTTTGACTGTTAAAGGAAACTAGAGTACCTGGAGAAAATCCAGGTAAGTGGGGGATGAACATACAAGTTTCATACAAAAAACCATGGACTAAAATATGAAAGCAGGATTTGCTGCAAAGCAACTAGGCTAACAATGTTACCAATCAGCCCTGTGTATGATGTCTCAACTATTTTCCTGGTCTTCCTCTCAAAGATTCAAGCTCAGGAAGATTTGAAGCTCCTATGACTATCAACTTTGAAGTATTTCCTGAGATTCTTAACTAAGTCAAATATTTAGGCTTTGACTGGGCCATTGTACATTCAGATTACTATTGAGTCATTGGCCCCTTGTCCCTTGGCAAGTTTCACTCTAGCCGGTTTGTGTCTGATTTGATTCTTGCCATGAGTATAATATGGGCAGAAACGTGAAAACATGGGTGGACCGTGAGCGTGCGGTATCTGTGGTTGACCCATTGATATTGTCATTTGCAGCAGCACTCAGTTGGGGAACTTTGAGGTTGTGCTTAAATCAATCAAGTCTCAAGGAGTGAAGATTAAAGCCTAAAATTATACTGCAACTCATCCTCTATTTGGATGGAGTGGCTGAGTCAAATAAACAGATATTTCATTTGGTCTTATAGAAATTCTTTGCTATAATGAAAACTATTTAGTTTGCAAGGTTCAGCCTTCACTCCAGCAGGGATGTAAATCACAAACTACTCGAGGAAAAACGAGGAAAATTGACACAGGATCTGCTAGTGAAGGCTAATCCGGCTCAGGGTTGACTGAACTGGTAAAAGCCACACACCCTTGGAGAAGGGGCTCTGGTCTTTTATCACACACAGCATTTTGGATGTAGGCCAAACAGCTTAGTATTGATTCTTCCACATGTTTGCTTTGACCCTTACTTGCTTACTTATTTTTGCCTATTTTCCAGAAATGTCTTTCTTCTTTTCACGTTTTAAAGAATCCCGGATTGATAGTGTAATAAGAATAGTTTTCCTTTCTACAGTTTTTTTTTTCACTTGAGCTGCGAATCTGCAGTACCTTCAGAGATTCCAGGGATGTATCAACTTCTCATATTAATGCTCTCTATAGTTTGCAGTTTTTGAGAGAAAAGTCTGTAGACTTTAAGCCTGAACCTGGTCACTGATTGAATGACAACCTTGCATTTGTTGATCTTCCTTAAGGTATTTGAGTCTACAATGTTATTGGGGTTTTTAAAATTGGCTCAAGACCTGTAAAGACCCAGACACAAGACCAATGAAGTTTGTATGCCTTCCTTTGCAAAGGGAGAGATCCACAACCTCTAACCCTCTCAGGATCAAAGATTGGTGAGTTCTGCTCAACTCTGCTTGGGAATTGGCTTTTATTATGATGACCTTCTTCAGTGGAACAGTGCTGAGATAACAGAACAGATGGACCCCTTGAGTGGGAAATTACATCATAGATAAAGAAATAACCTTTCTTCAGTTACCTAACTGGTCAGAGCCAGTTAGGTAACTGAACACATTTAGATAAAACACTCAAATAAAAATGATAAAACAATGTTATTTAGCACCATCAGTTATTTGATGGTGCTAAACAGTTATTTAGCACCATCAATGTGTGCATGGATAGAGGAGTGACTCACTGTGGTGTAAAGGGCTTTGAAGACCTCAGACTTGATAAATCGCTTTACAAATGTCGGCCATTTACCATCCAGGACACTGTAAATCCTAAGAAGTTGCATGTACTATGAGACTCAACCCTCTTTGCATAATGGATCCAGAATAATTGGCTACTAGGTAGGATTGTCAATTTTACTCTATAAATAATGAGTCAACTAGTCACAGGTCAACTTAATAATCATCCGATTTTTCAAAGATCTCAAGAATAAATTTTCCCAAGTCTTGGATTTTTAAACTCATGAAAACGTAGAACTTTGCTTCTGCTGAAACCAAACCAGTGTAAACGGGTAAAGTCTTGCAAATTGGTAAGAGCATTGTTGAGACTTGTACTCAACATTGTATTTATGCTTCATGCATGACTAAGTTATCAGAGTGAAAGCAAGAACAACTCCATAGGGTGGACAGTGAATTAGCTTTAGAATAGACTAATCAAACAGGTCTCTCCTGTTCACCTGTACTTAAGGCAATGAGTTGTAAGCAACTTGTTGCTACTCTGTCTGTATTCTATAAAATATATTTAGCGGTGTTTCTCCTTTATGGAAACAGGTTAAGGAATCTGCTTTTCTTAAGGAAGTATTTGGAGTTTGAAATGATTGAGGCTCAACTTCCTATTTAGGAAAAAGACTATTTCAGGCAAAGTTTTTTTTTTGTTTCGTTTTTTGTTTTGCCCCAGTTCTTCATCACCCCCTCTAAATTCTCCAGGATGCTTAATTTGGAGCAACACACAGAACCATAAAGTTTCAAATACCTCTGTGGTAGAGTCAGAACCACCTGAGCTAGTTTTATTCATGTTGGTTGTGGCACTACTGTAGCAAGAACATCAAAATAATGTTACAATTCCTTAAATACAGGGAATTGTAACATTATTTTGGTGTTCTTGCTACAGTACTAACTAAAGAGACTATCACTTTAACTGTGAAAAAGGAATACGGTTAGAAATTTTGTTTCAGCATGGCCAGAAATGCAAAGGAAATTATTTACTCATAGAAATTTGCCAACTTTTTCTATACGTGTAAATCCTGTTTTGCGCTTCTTTGTGCTGACCTAAACAACTGAAGTTACTAGTAAGTTGATGATGAACCCCTAAAGGTCACAGTTTAGGTTTGCAAACATGTTGTCTTGTGAAGTAGACCAAATATGGCAGCTATCCTCTGGAAGCTGGTGAATATCAAGCAAGTGGAATTTCTGCTACTTGTTCTGTGCAACTGAAACTTCCACAAAGGCTGGACAATATATTGCTAATATATCATGTTAGGCAGAAAGTAGAACCAGCAGCACTGTACTTTTATAACTATTGAATTGAATTGCACGTGCCTATGCTTGACTCTATGAACCTTGCACTGTGGGGCAGTAGGATTTTGTGGAACATTGAACATGGTGTGCTATGGCAAATTCTCTCACAGGCAATTGCGGCAGGATATCTGAGCCTGCTGTTGGAAAGAATAAGCAACTAGTGATGGTGGAAATGGCTTTTTCACAAGCACCCAGCTGTTCTCTGGATCATAGCTTATCTGAATTTTGTTTTCCTTTGTTTATTCTCTTCCTCTTTGTCAGAACAAGAGGGGTAGTTTTATTATTTTACTCCACTAGGGGTGCACCAATATAATTTTGGAAGATCATTGATTGGCCGATCCTTGCACCTGATACCTAGTTTATCCACCAATCCTATTTACCTGTTTTTTAGGCACAGGTCTAAAAACCAACCACTATCCTCATTTTTGCTTTGCCGTGAGAGGTTTGACTGATAGACCCACTCACCAGGTCATATCTGCATGTTTGCAGTTAACAATAATCAACCTTCTCGCTGTATTTAATAACATTTCAAACAACAACAAAAAAAAAGTGGCAACCAAAATCGAAATTGGCAAGTCAGGCTTTTAATGATCCACCATCGACCAGAAACCTGCACTTTTCTGATCGATGTGCCCCTAATCACTATAGTACAGACATCCAAAAGCAGCAAGATCTGTTGACTTTTCCAAACAAAAAAGTAGTTTTACATTATGAATGCATAGTCTGCTAATAGCAATCCTTTTATTATTCTTGCAGATGGTCAGGACCGGCTTCCTGAGGATTCACATACCAGGAGACGCCTTACCATCAGGTAACGCTTTTGAATATTTTGCTCCTTTGTATTATAGATCTGTTTTGTCTAATGCACACATTGTTTTGAATTTAGTTTAGTTAAAAGGAACTCATATCTTGAGTAAACGGATGAAAACAACTAAGGACAGAAAGAAGTTGGCCTATTTAAGAATAAAATTATGTTATTACCAAAATTTATTGTAAAATGTGGAGTTCACAAATCCAGACTTTGTGTAAACTAGAGTTGAGGCTTCTTCAGAGACCGTAGGAGGTGGTTCATTCCAAATGCTAACTCGTACTTACTTGCATGCTCTTCTCTTTAGTACTCCAGTTAATCTAATAGCTTCTTTCCAAAGTATTACCCTTTAGTGATGAAACCGGTTCATCACTAAACCAGTTTCAGTGATGAAGTAGTCATAGTGTTTACTGAGCAGCAGTTTGTTGTGTTTCCACCCAGACCCAACCTGGCCTTAGCCTCGAAAACACTCTAGTCCAATCCGTAGCTGGACTAGAGGAAAAAAACCTTCATTCACCAGTCAGCACATGGTAAACGGCCAATCAAAGTATTGTGAGTGCCTATGCAAGTTGAGTGTTGGGATGTAGCTTTAAATCACGTTTGTGACCAACTTCTTGGCAGCAAGAGCATCGACACCATTAAGACCATCTTGGTTTGCTGGATGCCTGATGTTATGCCTTCAATATTTAAACAGGTTGTGGTGAATTGCACAGAGATGGAACAGAACTAAACTTTAATCACGAGTAGTTTCTTCTGCAGCACCAATGCTTGAAAATGAAACAGCACTCTGCTGGTTCCAAGGAAGTCTTGAAGGTCCTCAGCCATGAGCTTTGCTGTAGTATTGCAGAGTGGCTGGAAAAGGCTTAGACCGGTTGGAGAGCTAGCTGGTTCTAGATGGGGGATTCATCCACCCCTGTGTAACACATTCAGTACCACACAGCACCAGGATCCTGGGGGGTGAGATGGTGTAACTTGAGCCCCTTCTGCATTATCATGTTTCTGTCATGTCAGCTAATGTCTCGTTCAGCTCCATACAATTTCAGTGCGTTTTCATTTGCAGTGTATGAATGGTTGTGGTTTTGAGTTGTAATTAAGATATATTCATCCCATTGCGTGTAGCAAGAGCTGAGGAGGGCTACTGAGTGTTGTAACGGGGCCACACAGTGCTTTGTCTGCACAAATTAAGGCAAAGGGATCTCAGTGTGCATTACTTTGTGCACTAGTCCTGTCTATAATTTAAATAAAGCTCTGAAAGCCATGAAATATTTTTATTGCATGGATTGCTGCAGTAATCCATGTAATAATAATAATTATTGTTAGTTGAGGTTGAAGCCTAAATTAATGTCACGTTTCACCCTATGTCTGGGTGTTATAATTACATAAAAAAGCCCAGATACTTAATTTGTCTTAAATACAAACTGCCAAAACGTCAATCCATTTAATATTTTGGTCTCAACTGGACAAAGTACATTGTCGTAAATCACATGTTTGTTTAAATGTTGTTCGGCAAACTTTAATAATATGCAAGTGACCAGGTAAACCATGTAGTATGAGTTAGTTTTCCATGAAAAAAGTTTACCTGCTAATTCCATATCTTTCTCAAGCTTTCCACAATGAGTCTTTGGCTCTTGGAGATCTGAGAATTCTTTTTTCTTTCTGAAATCTTGGAGGGAGCACAGCTCATGACTAGTTTATATTGTGGTGATAGTTTCTTTTCTTAATGAAGACCCAGACAGTGCTAAGTGGGACCCTCAGAAGTTTAGAAATTCTTCTGCGACCAATGACCTCAGTATGTTTGGGAATAAGAGCACAAAGTTGTTGAGAAAACTCATTGGTTATGCGAGTCATGAGATGCTGACTGTGTTGTAATGAGACACCTTTTTTAAAAAAAAAAAACCTTAGATCAGTGGTTCTTAACCTGGGTTCGATCGAACCCCAGGGGTTCGGTGAGTCGGTCTCAGAGGTTCGGCGGAGCATCTGCCGCGGAGGTAAAGACACACTTGTGTAAAGTGATGACGCCCCTCTTTGACATCACTTGCTGCAGAGGATCACGTTACATTGCCTAGCCAATCGGAGCTGCAGAGGAGCTCTGTGTTGAATATGATGCTTGCCACTATTGTATTTGTATTGGCACTACTTTGTGAAGCAGAAGGTTACGCGCTTTTCGTTCTCTGTATGTTTGGCCACAGAGCAGGACAGCGTGGCTACCAGTTTACAGTTGGTGATGTCTCCTGTCTCTTATTTATTTTCCTGAGTAGGTTAATGCTTCTGCAGGGATGTATTCACGAGGTGTAGATGATGACGAGGAGTCCGGAGACTCCCGTGGAAATAATAGGAGATCCGCTGAAGAAGTATCAACACACTGAAGGAGTTACACATGGATTTGAACTTGTGTCTTTAATTATTTCTGCAATGCTCACAGTTTTTACCAAATTCTATAGTCTAGATCTGCTCCTTAGTCGCATCTTTTCGGGGTTGGTACTACCTCTAGTAGCGTGGATGTGGTAATACAACTAATATAATTAAATTACTAAATCAGAATACCGCAAAGTATTTTGTAGGGGCTGGGGGGTTAAAGGGATGGGGATAAGAAGGGTTCGGTGAATGCGCATATGCAACTGCGGTACCTCAAAAAAGGTTAAGAACCACTGCCTTAGGTTAATAATAATTACTTGGAAAACTGGTGATGTGTTAAATACTTATTTTAACAGCCATACTCTGACTTTGAAAAGACAAGGAGTACTGACAATATTCCTACATGTTTTAATGCAGGCTGCCTACAAGATGAGGCTCTGATAACCTGGGATGGTGCTTCTTTGTCGAAATAGAGGTGAACAAATATTCTTTCTGCTGTAGGAGATTGGTTGTCATAGATTTTATTAAAAATATTTGTTTTTCTCTTGTCTGTGTACTTTCAGGATTGGATGCAAAAACCGATTTCTCCTGGTCCCGCTAGAGAATGGCTCATGGCTGGAATTCATACTTCCCAAACATTCCACCTCGTTCATCAGATCCTCGAAGGAGGACGGCGGACTCGGGTAGACCTCCGTCCCAGCATATAGGGAACTTCACTGGACACCATGACTTCTCCGGTACACGGGGCTCACGAGAAGTCCCTGTACCACACACAAACTTCAATGCAAACTATTGCAGAAATAACAGTTTTGAAACTCCAAGATCAGACTGTGCCTATAATAGGTACTATGAAAGACAATGGCAAGCTGACAGACAACACATGGGAAGGGATTACCCACAAAGATGCAGGAACAGAGATTTTCCCAATTATTCTTCAAACCAGTTTTCAACATCGGGATCGTATCATTCATCATTTGCACCAGATTTTCATCATCCTAAGCAAGACCGAGACATGCGGAACATGTCATATCGTGGGAGCTCCTCTGCTACAAACAACTACTCTGACACTGATGTAAGGGAAGCAAGGCCCTCATGCAAATTCACTCAAGTAAATGTTTTTCCTCGGCCAAAAACGGACATTGTTTCAAATGAAAGCTCAACAAAATACCTTTACCCTCCAGCTGAAAATCAAAATTCACAAAATGCAAGACTGTGTCATAATATGTCAGAGACAAGTTCATTTTCAGTCAAAGGTTACCGGGAACACAATCACTCTTCTGCTACCTCTTCTGATGCAAAGACGAAAGGGAATGAATGCGATGGAAATGTTTATCATCATCAAAAACAAAAGATTGACGTGGACAGAGATCTTGCAAAAGCTACATATTCAGACTTCCAAATGACTGAGCAATGTTCTGGAGATAGAAATCGTCAGCATCTAGTGGACAAGGAGGATGAGCCTCCAAACTTAACTGACTCAACTGGTGATCAAGACCCAGTTGTAAATGACAACATGCTGCAAAAAAGTCAGGCCTTAGAAAGCCTTTGGGAAAAATCAGACTCATTGAATGAGGAACCTCTTAATGAGAAAATATCATTAAGTCCAGTTTCCACTAATGGCGAAGATGAACTAATAGAAACTGACCAACATGAAAGAGGAATCCAGAAGGACGCGTCTTACCCACTGACCCTGAATGAAGCAAGTTCTTCAGATCGCAATGATGAGCAAAGTGAAAGCATCTCAAGTAGCAACAACCCTGACTTAGAGTTCAGTTTGCAGTTACCTGAATCACAATCCTATGACATTCTTGGAGTGAGTGACAGTCATTCAAGTTACTCCAATGCAGGTTCAAATATTTGTCAAGAGAAACGGAAAGATGAACAATTTTCAAATTCAGCAGTGGAGGAAAAGTCAACTCTTTCTCCAGACGTAGATTGTTGCAGGTCGAAGGGTGATTCGAAGGGCCTGTCTTCTGAAGAGATGATTGAACGTAAAAACAAAGATGTAGCCAGTGATGTAATGTCATCACATAGTTCAGGCACAGATGAACATATCCAAACACACAAAGGGGCTACAGATACAGCAAAGTCAAACATGAATTCCCCAGTTCCAGATTGTTGTGGCTCCACTGCTATCAATGACAGCATTTCGAAGAATTCTAGTGAGAATAATTTCACCTCGCAACCTTCATCTGCAGGTACTGACGTTGATCCTACTGTAGAAATGGAAAAAAGAAGCCCATCTGAAAAAATAACCCCAATTTTCTCCCAAGGTGGTTGTACCCCTAATCTAACTGACTTTATTTCTGATGGCCTTGATGACAAAAACCATAACTGTGTGGAAGATCATACAGTATCCCCACTAAAACAAGGTGATTTGGACACAAACTTGCATACAGTTCCTGAAAATGAAAGGCCATCAATAGAGATTGCACCAAATTCTCCAAGTCAAGGTTCTAGTCCCACTGTTGCAAGTGAGACTATCTCTGCGGATACTAATGATATTGTCAGAAATTCAGAATTCCCTTTAAAAGAAAATAGTTCAGACACAGACTTGCATACTGATGAAGAAATGAGAAATCCACTAGACAAGGAAGTTCCAAATTCGCCTTCAAATCCAGAACCTAGTCCCAGTCCCATTCATGACACTGCATCTAGTGATAATGATGACAGCATTAATCATTCAGAGCTCTTGCAACCTAATGTCTTGAACACAGATCTGCTCGCCAGTCATTCAGAGGAATGGACAAGTCCAATTGAGAGCACAAAACCTACCTCCCATACAGATCCAGAATGTATAACCAGAGCTTTGAAAACTGAAAGTAACACAGAAGATTTCAGTGAGCTAAAGTCCGATGCAGAATTTTATGTCAATTCACTGTCGGAAGAGAAATCAGACAGTCAAGAGGAGAATACAAATTCAGCCTTCTTCGCAGATCCCCATAATTCAATAAATGTCAGTTTTTCAACCCAAGAACAAGCTGAACATGATTTAAATTTTCCTGAAGACACAAGGGACACATTTGAAAAGTTGGATCTCTCCTTGTCAGAACCAAGTTTGTTGTATGGGGAGCCTCTCTCTGCAGATGAGTCTTCATGTGGCGATGTGGAAACATACAATACATCATATCAACTTCAAGAAACACCAGGGAAGAGACCTGATGAGGACCCAATGGACCAGTTGAAAAGGCCAGCATCTCAACTGACTTCTTCCATACGTATGAGACCCTTCATGCACCCCATTGTTGTATTGATGAACATGGAGTCAACAGAGATAAATAACACCTACAACTGTGCTGATTGCCTACACACAGCCAACAGTGTAGATAATCTAATTGAGCACCACTATTGTTGTCATCCAATGCCAAGTTACCAATTTTGCAAGACGTGTGATGTTTATATGTTGAAAAATGAACAAGACAAAGACCATTTGTGTGGTGAGGTCAACTCAGAGAAGAAAAACTGTGGTCGGCACAAGTGCAGTAGGTGCGGACTATTATTTTCCAAAAAAGTTCACTACATCAAGCATATGCGTGATCACACTGGTCGAACACCTTATAGGTGCATTGGTTGTGGTGTGTATTTTTCACAGTCTAGTGCTCTGAATCATCACAGAAAAGTTCCTGGGAGGTGCAAGCAATCTCTGTCAGCTAAGAAGATGGACCCTGTTGTAAAAACCCCCAAACCAACCCTGAAAATCCAGGCTCAAAACCTTTCATGTAAAAGCATGACGCAATGTTATGTCAGACTTCTTGACATCTCGAAAACAAATATATGTCATTTTTGTGGCAACATTTTTTCAACCAAGAGAAAGCTCAAAAAGCACATCTACAACATGCACAAAAGGAAAAACGTGGCTTCGTTGACCAACACAGCCGAGACTAGTTCGTTATATAAATGTCCTCTATGTCCGCGACTTTTCAAGTATTCCTACAACAGGGCTCGGCATTTACGTTTCTGCATTCGAAGTATAATAGATGGAGAAAAGAAGAAAGTTGGTGACAAATATTTCTGTCCCTTGTGCAAGGCTGCTTTCACAGCAGCATCCAACAGATATAGACATATTAAACTAACCTGCCTGCGAGAAACCATTAATCGCCTCGCAAGGGAGAGGATGCGATTACGTAAAACGTCTGGGATGGAAAATGAGCAGAGACCAAGCTCAAAAGTATCTGTACACATAACACAAGAGAAGGGGGGAGAAGCAAAACAGCAGGTACCCCAAGGTTCAGGAATGTCCCCCATTCGGTACAAATGCAATCACTGTCCAGCAATTTTTTCCCATCCCTCTGGAAAGTACAGACACATGAAAAAACACGAGTTATTTAACCACACTGGCAAAATAATTAAGTATAGGAAATCTGTCATGCCCAAACCTTCCCCTCCAGATGACACAGTAACCGAAGAGAGCACCAGTCAGCCAGACATTGCAGAAGACTGCCCAAAACCTACTTTGACCTGTCGCTTTTGTGGACTATATTTTCATGTTCTGTCGACACTAAAGAAACATGAACGCAATCATCGTGGCGAAAGACCATACCGCTGTCTGGAGTGTAGAAAGGGATTTAAGAAACTTACTCATCTGATTAGTCACAGAGTTGTCCACCAGAAGAGGATACAATGCACAGTTTGCAGAAAGATTCTACCTACAATTGGAGATTTGATCCAGCACCGAAGCTCCCACCCTAGAGAGAAAAAGGGAATGCTTCAATGCCCAGAGTGCCCAGCGAAGTTTCAGTATCCGGTATATCTGTATAGGCATCTCCAGGCACACAGAAATAAAGAGAAATCCATACGCAAGTCTGAAGGGGAAACTCTTATGAAACCACAACCACCCTCGGAATCTGTCAAAGAGAAGAAAAGCCACAAGTTGTTCCAATGTTCATTGTGCAAAGAAACATTTGATGATGCGCAAATATTAAGAAAACACTCCCTCACACACATTTCCAAATCTTCTTTAAATCAGTGTCCATACTGCAAGAAGAAATCTACAAGTCGTCATTCTCTGATACGTCACATGGTTAAGCACACCGGGGACAAACCTTTTTCCTGTGTCAACTGTGGAAGACAGTTTTATAAATCGATATACCTCAAAATTCACTCAGAGACCTGCACACCTCCAATAAACAGTCCCCCTAAAGAAGAAGACACTAGTAATCTGGTGAACAAACGATATTGTTGTACAATTTGTCCCCGCACATTTTGGAAAAAAAACCGTTTACAAATGCATTTAATTGCCCACAAGAATAAGTCACTCCATCAGTGTACAAACTGCAGCCAATACTTTGGAGTAAACATGATCTCTCGTCACAAGTTGCTTTGCATCAAAACCCAAGAGAGCTCCTCTGCTGATCAATCAACTAATGGTAGTTTTGAATTAAACTCAAACCAAGTGAGTCAGAAAAGCCAACAAACGCCTTCAAACTCCAAAGCAACAAACCTGTTCAAGCTTAAGTGCTCCTACTGCCCAAAGCGATTCAGGTTCAGATCACTTTTGCTTCGACACAGTGTTACACATACTGGTCTGCAGCCCTTCAAATGTATGTACTGTAGCCAAAGATTCAAGAATCAAACTCTGTGTAAAAATCATGAAGCCTTTTGTGACTGTACGTCAGAAACATCTCAGCCAAATCTCAAAGTGAATGCTGAGACAGATATGACATCACAAGAATCCCCATCGGAGGCTGACATTGAGTTGAAATGCAAATTCTGCACTAAGACCTTTGTGAAAGCACGAAATCTGAGGCATCACATTCTGACGCATAACGAGGTGAAGCCTTATCGTTGCAAAGGCTGTGACAGCTGCTTTTCACGATATGATCATCTTAAAGTGCACCAGGCTCTGTGCAAAAGTAAAAAGACACGGCTAGAGGTGAGAATCCCCAAAATCAGCCTGGAAGATGTTGGAAGAGGTTGGCAAAGTAAATGCTACCTGAGGCCTCTTGATGAGCAAGAGACTTTTGAATGCAAGGTTTGCTTGAAAAGCTTCCCAACTGAGAGGAGACTGTCCAGACACAATACTATGTTCCACACTGAAAAGAAATTCAAGTGTTCATGTTGCGGTTCAGCCTTTTCTCACGAGAAAACTCTGAAACATCACCAAAGGGTGAAAAGATGCAAAAAAACAAGAAATGAATCGCATACTTCACTGCAGGAAAGTAATCAACCAGCTGACAATATTGCCAATCACCTTGACGGCATAAGGAAAAAGATTTTGGTGAAAATTCATCCTTTATTTAACAAAGACTTGAAGTTTGTATGCAGCTACTGCCCCCGTGCGTTCAAAAACAGCTGGCAATTAAATGTGCACACACGGTTACACACGGGGGAGAGACCATATTCGTGCAAGCAATGTGGAGAGAAATTTATTAGAAGTGATTATCTTATACGTCATTATCCTAAGTGCAAGGACGCAACTCGGCCGGGCAATGCTCTCTGCGACAGGTGTGGTGGATTTTTTTCTGAAAAAGAACTTGAACACCACAAAAAAACTTGCATTCTAATCTCAACCTCACCAAACATTTCTAAAAGCAAGCAGTCATCCCCTCCGGGCCCACCAAAAGGCTTTTCATGTGCATACTGCAGTTCACGGTTCTTGCTGTTTTCACAACTCCAAGAGCATTTTTTAAGTACACACACGCTGGAAGCGGATGCTCAGCCCATGTCGGCTGCTCCGCTGCAACAACTTCTGTCCAATATCCCAAAAATTAAAGAAGAGCCTGTGGATGAAAGTTATGGAAAAGCATCCAGTAATCATCCTACCGTATTTTCTGAACCTGGAGCAGCTCCAATGTCTGGCACCTCAGATCAGTTTGTCTGCCAGCAGTGTAACATGTGTTTCAATAACAGAGCAGGACTAACTGGTCATCAGCGTGCGCATGCAACAAAAACACCATACAGCTGTAAATACTGCAACAAGGGCTTCTGGAACAAGACTCAACAGCGTAATCACCTCAGAAAATGTAGAAATGTTACCCAATGCCTGGACATTCCTGTTAAAGCAGAGGTTGATGATGCGTTTGTCTCCAAGTCCAAAGATAATTTCAGATCAGTAGCAACAACAACAAGAGCAAAGATTTCACCAACTAATGTCACCTGCAAGGAAGAGCCAGAGGATGAATCAACACAAAGCTCCTATGGAAATCAGAACAGTCCCAACTCCAAAGCAGAAAAGAAAACTGTACAGTACCAATGTTCAGAATGCGAGAAAAGCTTCACTGATGGTCTATTGCTCATAAGTCACCTGGAAGACCATGGAAGAGAGGAGCAAGAGAGAAGAGCGAATAAATGTTCCAAATGTGGACGTAGGTTCTCTAATCAAGGAAACCTGAGAAGACACATGAAACTGCATATGGCCCACCACAGGTACTTCTGTTCCCTTTGCACCAGGGTCTTTAGCACTATGTCTGAGCTTGAAAATCACAACGCAAGTCATGATAGTAATAAACCCTTTTCCTGCAAATTGTGTGAGCAACGTTTTTTGACTAGGCTAACCTTATGTGAACATTACAGTGGAGAGCATGCTGATGAGATATTCCATTGCCAGTGCTGCAGCAAAGTGTACGCATCCAAAAGGTCGCTGTATAGACACTATAAAAAATGGCATCCAAAAGAAATTAGAGACATTAGGAGTGCAAATCTGCAAAGGGGAGGTGTTGACCAGCAATCAAGCAGTCATGTAAGTACCAACGGTGACAGTGATGACGATCAAAACCTTGGCAGTGACAGTGATTCTGACTCTGCGCCCTATTTCCCATGCCATGTGTGTGGGAAGACATTCCCAACATCTGAAAGTCTTGAGGATCACCAGTTGTGTCATCTGGGCAAAAAGCCACATGAATGTGCAGAATGTGGTAAATGTTTCTTCCAGGCATCCCAGCTTCAGCAGCATCAGCGTATGCATAAGTCTGAGTTTCAATGTCAGACATGCGGCAGAGGATTTGTTACGCTCTTTGCGTTACGGAACCATAAGCACTCTCATGGGAAGAGTCGTCCATTCCGTTGTTCCAAATGTGACCTCGGTTTTGCTGGACCCACACAACTAGCAGAGCATATGTCCACCCACCGTGAAGAGAGCTTTCCATGCGATATCTGCAATAAGATTTTCCAGTGCAAGAGCAGCAGAGCTGAGCATCGGAAGACCCATTCAGTGTTAGGTGACGGTGCTTCACCTTCAGGTTCAAAGCAAGACCATAAACAGTCTAAAAGTGTGTTTGGATATAGCACAGAGTTCAGGTACCGCTGTGGCATCTGCAATGAACGCTTCAGAGATCCAGAAGAACTCTCAGAGCATGGCTGCTTGGAAGCTGTAGAGCGACCCCACATTTGCACAGAGTGCAATAAACATTTTCTCCATGCATCTCACCTGAAGAAGCACCGGAACACCCATCAGCAGCCATGGTCTGATAGGGAATATCCATGCAATCAGTGCAACAGTAGTTTTTCCTCAACTCAAAGCTTTCTCCGTCATCTTGAAACCCATGTTAGCACAGTAACCGGAGACGTTCAAGAACAAGACTCATCAGATGGGTTCATATGTCCAGTTTGCCACCAATGTTTTGCCAGTGCCACAGAACTGATCCATCATTTTCCAACGCATCCTGATTGTGCACCTGAAAAGGAAAAGGCTAAATGCAACGCCACTGAAGGTGAGCTTGAAGGACAAGAACTGCTTCGGCCTACGACACCCGCTGAATATGAATGTTCACTGTGCAGTGGAATCTTTCTGGGGAAAGAGGCTCTTTGCGACCATCTATGTGCCTTGCAAGATCAGAAAGAAGTGGAGAACATAACCTCTTATCCAGCTGATGCAAGTTCTTCTCAACAGGCTGCATGGGACGAAGAGGAAGTGGACGTTACTGGAGAGGACCTGTACAAGTGCCATGAGTGCGCAATGCAGTTCTCCTCCAAAAGCAGCCTCCTGGAGCATCAAAACAATCAACACTCCAACAATTGGAAGGAGTTCAAATGTGAGACCTGTGGAAAGTCATTCGCCAAGAAACGATATCTCAGAAAGCATCAGCTCAGACAACATGGTCCCAAAGAGCATGCCGCCACGACAGCCGACCTGAACAAGACTTTCAAGTGCGTCCAGTGTCGAGCCAAGTTCTACACAACCCAGGATTTATCTAACCACATGAGACTGCATGCTGAAAAACAAGCTGGAGAGTACCGTTGTGACATGTGCTACAAGTCATTCAGCAAGCGGGCACTCCTTAGGCAGCATCAGGAAAGCCATGTTGGTGAGGTCGTGTACGAATGCACAGAATGTGACAAAGCTTTTGCTTTTCCTCACCTTCTGGAAGAACATCAGCATTCTCACGCTGCACCCTCTGAGTAATGGTTCCCGATCACCTAATTAACTCGAGGTATTTTATGGTTCCCTTCATGCCTTACTTATATGCTCTTCCAACTCTTTGGACCTTACTTGTTGTGTATTCATAAAGCACTTGACTTTCATCAGTATGGCAGAACATCTTTTTAGTTAAACGTCTTTGTTTCAGAGACGGTGTTTGTAAATCTGTGTTAAAATTGTTGAATTATTAAGAAAAAAATATTGACCAATATGTCTCCGTTAACGACCTTTAGGTTTAGCATATTTGATTCACAATGTGTAAATTAGGGTTTACCCTGGTAACGTTATTCCTTTGATCCCTCTTTTTATGCTATTACTATACCTGTACAATATAATTTTGTAATTTTCAGTGTATTTCTTGTATGCCTTTTACCAATTGTTTCTTTTTTGATAATGTGAAAAAGTATTGTACAGATACTGCAAACATGCTTTGGAATGTTATTTTCACCACCTGATACTTTTTTTTTCTTAAGGAAATTAGTTAATGCAGTAAATTCAATTCTAAAATCCATTCGTAGGTCTGGTTTGTTTCTCTGTCCTCCTTTTTACTACCTCAGAAGAAGCATATGTCAGCCTCATATATGTCAGCCTCATCAGGATGCATATTCTAATTAAATATGTAGAAACTCGTATGAAGTAGTGTCTTTCTACAGACAAATGGGAATCTGAGGGATATAAATCTGCTGAAATTCTATATAAACAAACAACTTTCAGACAGCTAGCAAAGTTTAGTAAATCATAAAAAGATTTACTTTAGTTTCCTGTTTATTATATATATAGTTGTTCAAAAATAATAGGAGTCCCACATCACTAGCGAGATGAATCACTGTTTCTGTTAACATTTCAACTTCTATGCTGCAAGTATGTTAGTAGAAGGTTCAGAAAAGGTGCAGAAAACCTTTTGTGTTACCGATAACTCGGTTCTGTGAAACGGAATCATTTGCTAAAAGGGGTGTGTTCAATTAGTGAGGTCATTGATTATGTGGAAAAATAGGTGTTAAACGGGTGGATATTATTTAAGGTTCAAGGCAACTGACATGCACATATGCTCACTGCATGTTCTTGAAAAACAGGAAAATGGGTAATTCAAGACACTATACAGAAGGTGAGCACTCTTTAAGAAATTACTTTTTCCAATTTCCTTGCTTTGAAATAGAATGTGCAATGTCTCCAATGCATTTGTGTTAAATAAAATACAATTTATTTGAAAAAAAAAAATAGGTTTATCACAATGCTATTATTATGAACATAACTAAATCAAAAAGTGTGGTTAAGCTATTTGTCAATGGTTTCCTAATGGTACTGTTTGTGGGCTTAGACCAATATCAGAATAATAGCACTCTTTCTTCCTTAAATACTAAACAAAAATGCGTTGAGTTGGTTTAAAATGTCAACTGTATTGCAATTACAAAATACTAATATTGTGAGGGAAAATACATTCAAACAGTTAAAACCATTGGGTAAATAATGATAGTAAAGCATTAAGTTTTAAATTTCTGCTTTCTATATTTGTCAGTATTTCATAAAATGCTTGGAGATTACCACAGTAAAATTTTAACATTTTTATTTTCAGTGAAGCAGTTTAGGAAAATACATTTTAAATATAAATGCTTTCAGTTCAAAATTATGGTTGTCATTTTAGAAAAAATGTAATAATCCTGTTATAGTATTATGCAATATTGTTCACCAAAGGGATGTTTTAAAATTTAAAATCAACTCCCCCGCCCCCTTTGTCTTACTGTAACAACAGTTATTACTAAAGGCAATTTAAAGAAAATGATGCAATTTCTCAAACAAATACCACTTCTATTGCAATTACTTTTTAATACTAAAAATGTAATCCTCACTGTTTGAAATGAGCCAAATGAGACCTTGTAAAGTCAGATGCCTACTACAAATGCATGCCTGGTGGATTAATTGGTCTCTAAATTCCCTGTGAGTGTGTATGTGCGTGACTGTTTGTTCCATGGCTCTGTGTTGTCCCATCAGTGGCAACCTGTCCAGGGTGAACCTTGATTCTTACTTTGTAACCGAAGCAAGAATCTGCATAAAATAGTGACTGTTGCCATAAAAATATGACCAAACTGGAAAGTTGTCAAGGCACTGCCCAAACTAGATTCACCGGCTCCACCTAAGCTTCCTAAAAACACACTCTAGTACGATTCATTACCAGCACTGATTGAAGAAGACCCAGACTGCCTGTGATTTTTTTCAACCAATTGTCAAGGGATACTCCCCCAAGAGGATGGCATGCAAACATTTGACATGTGGGAAATATTCTATCATACTCATCTGTTCGCATTGTTCCAACAAACTGGATGCAGCCCAGACATTTTAAACAGACTGAATATTAACTGAGCTTGTACATAAAACTCATGATAAAAAAAGTACCCCTTCTGATTGCTGCTTAGAGGAGAGACTCCCTACTCCATCCCAAACCATAAGGTAGCGTGATTGTCTTCTACAAGTTTCAGGATGACTGAACAAATTTCAGCATGACCTGAACAGATCAACCAGCGTCTCTTTTATGATTTTAGGATGGCTGTGTTGTGTCCTTGTGCTACATTCTTCTTTCCCCCTCCCTTCCATGATGCTGATTCTCTTAGTGTGGCCTCCTCTTGCTGTGTTGATGATTCACCTGTTTGCAATTACCGCATCAGGACTAGCAGGAGTCCTCAGCAGTGCCTGATTGTCCTACGTAGTTACAACAATCAAGACTCCTTGTGCTTTCCTGTACCTTTTTGAGCTCAAACAACCTTTTTGGAACATACCTCAAATCCACTCACCAGATCCTTTCTTAGATTCTCAAGTCACTTTGTGATTAAGACTGCAAGCTCTGCTTAAGGCTTTTACAATCAAACAAGGCACATAACACTAGACAGAAGTCAATGCATGTCAACTAACTAGTCAGCGCAAACTTTCAGTACCTTCCCAAGTACTCCATGTGGTCCAGGTGATGTTCTTGGGTATACTTTTTCCAGTACCCAAAGTACTTGATGTTCCTGAACAGCAATGGCTGGAAGATTGACTGGCAGTGTTTTGTATTTTGTTTCAAATCTTGCAAAAAAGACATGTACTTCTTCTACTAGTAGGGAATGAGTGAAAACAACCTTGGTTTAGTAGATGCACCTTTGGCTGCAAGCACAGTACAGAGTCTGTGTGGATAGGATAGAGGAAAGTAAAATTGGAAGGATGGAAGAAGCAAACTGTGCAATGAGAAAGTGACCTTTAATCAACCTCAGGTCAAGACTTCCCCAAGCAGGACAGAGGACTCCATCTAATGCAGGCCTGATGGCTAATTCAGGTTGGGCAAAGATAAAGTTTTACTTCTCTCTCCTTTCATGGAACTGTGATCGACGAGGTTATGGTCGTCAGTAGCTGAACAAGCCCATAAAGTCTACCACCAAGACGAGAAACTTTGGGCTTTCCTTCCAAGCAGTGAACCTTGCTCAAGTCTAGACGGACCGGAGGCCTTAGAACAAGATGAAGAGGATCTATGAGCCGCAGAGGGCTGTTTCGTGTCTGAGGAAATAATCTTCGTTTTGCTGGTTCTACCATATATTAGTACTTAGAGCGGATTGATTCGAGACCCTTGCCATACTTTTAGATATTTTGAGGAGAAAAAACATTTAAAATTATGTCATTTTCTTTCATTTCAGAATTGTACTATTTGTGTTCTTGCATCACCTCAAACCCCAATTACTTATACTGCTGTTATTCCTTTTCAGTCACCACAGCTCATTGTTTATGAATGCGAAAGATACTGCTAAGTATTTCACCTGTGCAGACCTCAAAATGCAACCTTCCACACATCACGCAACAGATCTGCAAACCAAAGTGCCACTTGCCTCTGCTTTGGCATTGCCTCTTTCACATCTCACTCAGACATAGCCTTTCTACCTACCTAGTTTTCTTATACGCAAGTTCCATTATTTGTCTACCATACCTGTCTATCCTTCATCAGAGTTCTCAATCTTGTATCTATTTTTATTTCACCCACATTCGAAATGAATCCAGCCTTGATTGCACTGATTACACACTGGGAAGATGTAGTTGTTTTATCCTCCTTTCCTGCCTGGAGCCTCTCTTTCTCTGTCTCTGTGTGAGAGTTCTTGATTGCAGGAAAAAGATTGGTTCCTGAGGACTGTGCAGAATCCCACCAGCTGCAATGGCTTCTGCTGTAGAGCCTCCTTGAATTAATCAACCCAGCCAACGTCTCCCAAAACCCAGACTCTGCAGCTCTGTTGTTGTTTTTTGTTTATTGTTTGATATTTCTGTGTGCAACTTTTATTTTAAGTTTTACAATTAGCGGTGTCAATGAATATTAAAAGCACACTGTACAACATCGCTTCACAGTGCGTCTACAAAGTAATCACAACGCTTAACTTTCTATTTCATTTTATGTTATTCCAGCTTGTATTTAATAATCTACTTCCTCAAACTTATACACACAAACATCTCATTATGACAATGTGGGAAAAGGGTTTTGAGATTTTTGCAAGTTAATTAAAAACAGAAAACCAAGTAAACCAACATACCTAAGTATTCACAGCCTTTGTTTAATACTTTGTTGATGCACATTTAACAACAATTACAGTCTCAAGTCTTTCTGAATATGATGCAACCTGCGTAGCTCAACTATCTTTAGGCAATTTCACCCATTTTTCCTTGCAGTTCTTCTCAAGCTCTATAGGTTGGATGGGAGATGTCTGTGCTTCCTGATCTCTCCAAAGATGTTCAAAGAAATTCTAGCCTGGACTCTCCACTCCAGAACATTCACACAGTGGTTCTGAAGCCACTCCTTTGAGATCTTGGTCATATGTTTTGGGTCGTTGTCCTGCTTAAAAATGAACTATTGCCCCAGAGTAAGGTCAAGGTGCTCTGGATCACGTTCACATCCAGAAAGTTTCTGTACATTGTATTCTGTACACTGCATTCATATTTCTCTCTTCCTCAATAGTCTACCAGTTCCTGCTGCCAAAAAAAATCCAATAGCATGATGCTTCACTGTAGGAATGGTGTTGGCCTGGTGATGATTCATGCCTGGTTTCCTCCAAACTTGATGCCTGGCAAACACACCACAGAGTTCATTCTTGTCTCAGGTGCCTGTTGACAAACTCCAGACAGGCTATCATGTGCCTTTTATTAAAAAGTGACTTTTATCTGGCAATGCTACCATACCGATTGGTGGAATATTTATGTTAATGTGATTTTGAGATTGAGATTTTGAGATGTTTATTTTCAATGAATTTTCAAAAAGCCCCCCTGAAAATATGCACATTGGAATAACAGTCCATCCATTTTCTTTACACCCTTGTCCCTTAGTGGGGTCAGGAGGGTTGCTGGTGCCTCTGCAGCTAATGTTACGGGTGAGAGGCAGGGTCACCCTTGACAGGTCACCAGTCTGTTGCAGGGCAACACAGAGACAAACAGGACAAACAACCATGCACACACACACTCACACCTAGGGAGAATTTGGAGAGGCCAATTAACCTGACAGTCATGTTTTTGGACTGTGGGAGGAAGCTGGAGTAAACCCACGCATGCACAGGGAGAACATGCAGACTCCATGCAGAGGGCTGGGGACTGAACCCAGAACCTTCTTACTGCAAGGCAGTAACCTACCAGCTGCACCACTGTGCAGCCCATAATAAGGTATTTGTATGTATTAGTTCAGACAAGGCTGTAACTTAAAATGTGGAAATAGCAAAGGGCTGCAAATATTTTCCGGATGCACTGTTATTATTGCTATTCATTTTATACACAGTGAGTGACATGGTGGTGCAGTTGTCAGCATTTTGTGAATGATTTCTCCCCAGGTACTCCGTCTTCCTGCCAAAGTATCTTACTCTAAATTGCGTTTTGGAGTGTGTCCATGCATGGTTATTTGTCTTTTTGTTGTCCTGTGATGGATATATGGATGGATGGATGGATGGATGGATAGACAGCCAGTCGTCCATAACATTGTGAACTAAACAAAGAATTCACAATGTTATTGTTCAGGAGCCATATATTAGAAATATCTCAAGTTTTGCCAGTGACTGCCTTACTTGATGTGGATGATATATTCTATCTGTTTTTGTATTTACAAACAATTGCAAAAGCTAACTGTCTTTGTGCTTATAATGAATGCTTTACAGTATCACAGCAGACCACAGAGACACACAACACAAGGTAGTTCCTTACATAACTTGTGCAACTTTTTGCTTAAGTTTGAACAAAAATGCTCCTCACGATGAGGCAGCAATATTTGGAGTTGAACAAGGACTTTAAAGGATTCTTCATGCCTTTCCATCTACAGTTGGGCCCAACTCATCTGTATTTGCACTAGAACAAACACACAATCTTCCTGGGAAACTATTAACTATTTCATACATTTAAAAACAAACAAAAAAACCTCGGTCTATCCCTTTAAGAGCTGACTCTAGCACTGACACGGGGGAGGAGAACCGAAGGCGGCTGGGGGTGGGGGGTTGGTTGGTTGGGGGAGGTTTGTGTGCCTTTGTCTATTCCTTTACCCCCCAGCGGTAAAATGCAATGACCGCCCCTGCTCACTTGACCTGTCAAATTCACTGTGGGGCTCCGATACAAACGCCGTCCAAGCACGCATGCGCAGCGCGCAGTATTCCGCGCCTTCTGCAGGAGCGGCATGAGCTCCAGGGCTCGGTGATCTTCCTCCTCCTGGCACAGCATCACGTTTGTTCAGTACTGAGCCCAGCTGCCACAGTCGCGGTGCCTCCCCAGAGAGACCAGGCTTCGCATGGCTCGATGTCTGCCGAGCCCCTTTGCTCCTTCGTGGTTGTTTTTCGACAGAAAACTCTCCTTTCCGAGTAGCCGGTGAGTGTGTTCGGGCGGTCGGTGGTGGAGCTCCGCGGCTGTCCGGCGCTGGTTGTTTCCTCCCTCTCAGGCCTCCTCCAGAACGTGGTCAGCCTCGTCCTCCCCGTGGTTTAGCCTTCACTCTAGCAGCCCGTCCGGGATGTCGGAGGACGACCTAGCGTGAAGGCTAGATGCTAACCTAAACAATTGCCGCAGAGAAAACGGAGCACATTTTTAGCAGCGCTTCAACTTGAACGGAACAAGTCAGCATAGGATTTACAGAAAACGTTTAGTGGTAGGTTGAAACGTACCTGTGGAAACCTGTTACCTCGGTCCTCCCGGGGTATTACAATAATTAGCCTGCTAACCTTGCTGTTTATTTTCTTAAGCAGCACCGATGTGTTGTGTTTCTGCTCACCGTGACTCGCTGACCTGCTTACTTGTGAATTAGCATAGACTTCTGAAACAGAAATGCGAAAATCTAAATATGTTCTCAGCTGGTTTAAAACTAATTTAACTAATGAATGCTTACGCTTTAAGCTTGATTCTGAACTTCCCTACTGCACAAGTTGCTCCGAGGTGTGTTAATACTATTACTTCTAATACTTGCACTAGTTTGTTTTTTTTTTTACCCTAAACCGTTTTGTCTTAGCTAATCAACAAATCTTAGTGTATTTGATTTGGATTTATGTGATAGATCAACACCATATTATAATATAATACATGGTTTTTCAAAAGAAATCTGAAAATTGTGGTTTGCATAAGTATTAAGCTCCCTGCACTCTGATACCTCATAAGCAACCAATAAGCTACTTATGATTGAAAACCTATGGCTCACACCACCCTGAACAAACCATGATGATGCCTGGTTGAAGCTGCATCATCACTTGAAGCTAAGGTGAGGTTTGACCTTTCAGCAGAACAGTGGCCCTAAAAGAAAAAGCCAAACTCTCAGTCTGCAGATGAGTCTGCAGATGTGCAAAGCTAGTGTCGACCCTTAAAGAGGTGCAATGTTGCAGTCTCGCTATTTTACACATTAGAAACACAGAATAATTACAAATGCACAGTTTGACTTGTATATATTGAATAACTTTAAAACACCGTTTTAAAGTTTCGCGTAATGCACAGGGTTTTATTGATTGCATAAATATTTTGAGGTTTATGGGTTTTGAATACTTTTATTTGGAACTCGTTCATCTAAGCTGAAATAAGCCGGAAAGAAATAATTGAGTGTGAAATTATTTGGATTTGGTGTTTAAGGGCTTGAAATGAAGATGAAGACTTTATTCAATGTTTCTCTCTGATATTTGAGAATAATGAATTAGAGAAAGAATGAAAAAGTTTATAAGCATTACATCTTAACAGAAAAGTATTTTCCCTTGTAGTAAGTAAAGTAAAGCATTTAACAAAAGTGAAATGCAGCAGAAAAATACATGATTTGCTCACCCTTTTCTCTTTTTTTTATTTGGGTCTGTGATGCACAGATCAACTGCAGATCCCAGTGGATTGACAGTTTCTGTCCATAAGATTTCGGTCGCCCTTTTCAAACCTCCTGGCAAAAATAAAATCTCAACTCTTAGTAGTCAGATTTACTTTGCTGCCAAAATATTAGAATATTTGCATTCTTGCCGTGGCAATAATGTTGCGATGATATCTGTCATGGTATGTGACAGTTGTCTTCCTTCTTCTCTTTCTGATCTGTGCTCCCATAACTCTGTGGCCTTTAGCATTCAGGACAAGGTCATTTATGTCCTGTTTGAGCATCTGCTGTTGTGAGAATCTGTCCAACTAGATAAATATTACATTAGCATAAGCTATCCAAGAATATAAGAGTGGGAATGTATTAGCCAAAAATTATAGCGCTCCAAACACCATTGACATAAAGCAGCAGTAAAGCAGCTCAATGATTAAAACAAGGGAAAATAATTGTAGTGCACAAAATATTAAAATGACATTTCTTTAAAGTTATTGCATAAAAAAATAGATTGTTCCTTAACTTTTGTTTATGTAATACTATGTCACTTTAAATAAAACTTGATTTAAGAATATAATTTTTTTTTCCAGGAACTATAATAAAGATGAAATAATAGAACAAAGTACTCCCGCTCTAAGACATTTTGACTTAATAAATAGGTTAGGAAAATATCTTAAACATACAGCTGCTCTAACTTTGTACAGAATGACGGCAAGTCGTGTAGTTTCATTTAAATGTTGCCTATGTTTCAGCGGCTTTGCTGTGTCTCGTGAAGCTTTTTCCACATTCTAGTTGGTCTCAATTCTGCCGAGCGACATCTTCTCCCAGATGGTAGATTAACCCACGACTTGGTGGCACTCTGACTAGTCGGTCATGATTTAGTAGGCTCCCATTTAGTATTCCCCCTTCAAAATGGTCACCAGCGAAGGGACAGAGACCCTGGTGACTCTCTAGCCGTCCTCACCAATCGTTGCAGCCTTCCTCTGAGCTAGACTGCAGTTTCTGTTGCCAAGATGGGAAGCAGCTTGTAGGGGAGGCTCTGAAGACTGCTGTGGTGAGGATGGAGGAGGGGAATTTTCTCCTGCCTTACCCTCCTGAGGAGTTGTTCTCGCTGCAGAGCTTTCTTCATCATTCATGTGGACTACTAGATATTTAGCACTGCTGCACTACTGATCATCTTTTATATGGGAGCTGCTGATGCTCAATGGAGATATTTAGTCTTTTTTCCTAAAGCTGCTAATAAGGGATGTGATGCTTGGTCTGCATACCACCTCCAAAAGTACTGTTCTTGTTGTTTCATTCTCATCCCAGTGCATGTAATACACAGGTTTGGGCTGAATTTGGTGGCATAGTCAAGTGCCATGTCTTCTTGTATTATTGCCTGACGTTGTCCTAAATTAAAGGCCTCATAGCTATACTGATGTAAACATGATCGTCGGTATACATTCCTTGCATCCTGTTGTGTGATTCTGGATGGGATGTATTAGAAAGCAAGTGAACTTTTCTGCATCATTGTGAAGCAAACACAAAGCACAGACTACAGGAATAGTAGCTGGGTCAGAACATCTCCAATACTGCAGCTGCTATGCGGTGCTTTCTGGCAGGACAATGGACCCTTCCACTAAACAATGAGGTTGAGTCTAAGGTGTGGACTGCTTGGACATTGGAGGCCCTGCCTGGCTAGTTGCAAGACTCAGATAATCTACTGTCAATGTTTTTAGTGCCAGAGAACAAATGTTATGCCTTATTTATGTAATTCAAGCTGTGATTTTACTGTGATAAAAGGTTTTTGTTTATATTTTTAGCTAAATTACCCAACCCCTATCTGCACCGTTAAAATTTTGCAATTAATCTATGGTTGAATACCTGAAGGTATATTCTACAAAACCTGTCTTCAAGTTACAGAAAGCTCTGACGACTTGACAGCCTATGTGACCTTTTTCTTGGAAGAGGGGTTGTCAGAAACAAAAACATGCGTATCATGATTGAATCGATCCATGTTAAGGCATTACAATACTACAAGATCACAATATCAGGTGTATTGGTATGTAAAATGCAAGTTCAGTTGGAATAGATCATCTAACAATTAGAGAACTGCTTTCTGATGTGAATACGGGATACGTTGATATTGCTGCGGCAATTTATTCAGAATATATTGTGCAACTGTAGATCTGTGGTCGCTCTTTACGACAGATTCCCTGCAGGGGGTCTTTTACAGTCCAGCAGAACTAAAACCACGACATTTAATATAATCTTTTTAAAATCTTATTATTAAAATTACACAATAATTGATCCACTTTAGTGAAACTTGAATACAAAACATGTTCTGAAAAAGCATGGACATAATAGTATGTTGTTCAGCTGCTAAGCCCACAGCTAAGCAGGATGCGAGGCTTTACAGTATCCTTTTTTTCATAATCTGTGACAAGAATGAACTCAAAACCAACCTGTTAGTCCTTGTATACATCTGTTTAGAATCTACAACTGCAGAGTATAATTTCTGTAAAATAATAAAAAAAAGAATCTGGTGACTCTGCTGATGGCAATCTGGCACAGCTGTCTCTTTAGGTCTGAAACCATCTTCTGCCTCAGGTGCTCTGTGAGGTCAGGTGTTGAAGAAAACGCAGCCAATGCACTCTGAAGGTCTGCCAAAGCAGAGGGATCATAGTAGCTTTTATTTGTTTATATATTTAATGTAGTGAAGATTACGTGCTTACTGGTTTCCCTGATTGTAATGACATTATTGTTTATCTTACTGTTTTAGAAAATGAAATCCAAATGAATCCAATCCTTACACTGTTTTTCTTTTCTCTGTTTTTGTTATATTTGCAATGTTCAGCTCCTCCTTTGTTACATGTATGGAATATTTTTGTAACTTTTAATTTATGGTTCACAGAATAATCCTTTTTATGGACAAAAAATGAATTAAACGATCAATTTAGGGTTGGCAGTGAAAATATTTTCACTCTAAAACATATCTGTTTTGTGTTGGTGACATTAATTTGTGTGTGTTTGTGTCTGATTTATAGGAATCCCAAGAGCTTGACCTGAAGACCGCGCTTTGCATTGTGACGTTTCACCGCCACAATGCTGGGGTTGCAGGGCAATTCTTCAACACCCAAAGTGTATCGCTGCATGGCATGTTCAGACACTTTCAATGGATTAGCCTCCCTACTGGTACATCAGGCTACTCATGCGACTACCGAGCCCAAGAGCTCTGCCCCCCCTCCAGCACGGCCTAACAACAGTCTGGTGGAAAGCCAGGTTACGAATGACGTCCCAGCTACAGAAAAGCCTGCGTCAGTGGCTCATCTGCCTGACAGCCCTGCAAATTCTTTCTACATTTGTGATTGTGGTGACGAATTTCTAGACTTCCAACTCATGCTGGAGCATAAACGTTCACATGTCCGTCAGCGACAGCAGCCTGTGGAGGATAATGTTTCCCTGCCTGGTGGAACGGAGAATAATCATGTCTTTTCAGACCAACAGACATCATTCGCCCCCGTTCTAGAGGCAGGTTTAGACCTCAGCTCCCCCTCCACTTCCAAGTCCTCAGGCTCTGAGGTACCCACATCAAATGCACTTTCAAGAGATGTGGCCTTGGAAGACGGCGTTTCCATGGTAACCCCTCCTCATGGCCAGCACACGCCCCCTCAAGATGTCAGTGTGAAACCAATTGAGGGCATGTCTACCACAGGAGAGCCTTTGCCAGAGAGCACAGAAGACATGGATTTGGAAGAGAACATCAATTCTGTCTCGCTCTCTGATCAGCTGGAAAATGTGCAAAAAAACAACATCCTCATGAAGCTGCTGGCTTCTGCGTATCAGAATCGCTTGCCGTCTTCCGATTCTGAGAATGAAAGCAAACATAATGTCATCCCAAAGCAAGAAGACATTCCTATCGATATAAGCCCAGTAGCTAAAACCGAAGCGTCTCAGAACAATGATCTCTCCATTGTCCAGATGAGGCGGTTGCTTGTTAAACCTGGAATAAAGACAAAGGCCCCACCCATCAGCAAGGTTCTGGCTGCAAGTAGGAAGAGAGTTGTCTCTCTTACTAAGACTATGTCTCCTGTTGTGGTTCTGGAGACCCGCCAAAAGCTCATGGATCCAACTTTAAAAGGGCTTTATGGAAGATATCAATGCGGCCGCTGTCGTAAGGTCTTTCCAAACTTGGACAGATTGACAGAGCATCATTTTTTGCACAAAAAAGAAAGGATTAAATGTTGCCGCCGTTGCAAACAGCTCATTATTGGACGACTGCCTTTTTCCGACAATCACGTCTGCATTCAGATGAGAAACAACTGGCCAGCAAAAAATCTTCAAAACAAATCGCCCTTTGGCTCCAAAATTGTGCCATTTCATAGTCTGAGCAATGCCAAGAAGGTTTACTTCTGTCCATTGTGCAAAAACAGCTATGCTCGAAGGTGGAACCTTAAAACACACAGGTGTCACGGTGCTGAGTCGGGCTTCCAGGGTGAGGTGAGTACTTCATTTCAGAGAATGTCGACACTGAGATCCAAACTTGGTGCCCAGACGGCAAGAGTCGAGGATGCAAATGAAGGGTTCAAGACGGTCTCTGTGGGAACTGACGCTCACATCAAAGTTGAGGGGACTTCTCAAGATTCAGGGATGTCTGCAATTTCACAGTTTGCTTGGATGCCTCCTGCAAAAACTTTCCCCCCATTTTCCTTAAAAGCCTCCATGATCGATTCACTTCAGGACCCTTCACTGGCTTCCCTCGAGGAAGAAGATGAAAACTGGAAAATGGTGGCGAGTAATGGGGAAAACGACAATGAGGGGCAGTGGACAATCCCCTTAGACGATGAGATTCAGGTATTCAGTTCCACCAACAAACTTGGCAACAACAGACACCTGACTCAGTCTGGATCTGTCGAACACACAGAGATGCCCCCCCATGCCCTGCCCTACTTTGTCAGAGAAGGAGTAAGGCGTTACCCTTGTAGCAGGTGTCACAAAACCTACAGTAAAGCGTCGACTTTGAGACGCCACCTGCTACTATGTGGAGTTAGGCCACCTGGGTTTGGGACTGTAGCTCAGAGCCAACCTCACCGTGCCACACCTCTAAACACTACTAACATAAAACCGATGTTTTCCTGCTTTGTCTGTGGGAGGGCCTTCAATCGCAAAGACAACATGATGACCCACCGGAAGAGATGTCAGCTGAAGCGAACAATGTCTGGTCTGGATGGAGGGACCATGCTGCAGGACTTGCAAGGCGACACGCCAGCTGATGGTCAAATCCAGGAGGAGAACAGTGCCGGAAACTGGGGCATCATGTCTCTGCCATCTGTGCTCCCAAGGAGGGTGACGTGCGAGTGTGGGGTGGGATTTACATCCCCGAGGCTTCTCCTGGAGCATCTACAGAAGCATGCACAAGAGTCTTACACATGCCCAACCTGCGGAGAGACTGTTAATTCCTGGGCTGACTATGAAGTTCACCTGCAAATCCACATGCATCCTCAGCACAAACTGGCAAAGGGACACAGATCGCAGCCTCTTTTACTGAGACTGCAGCAGCCACAGCCCACCCAGTCAGTGCTTCCACCACCGCAGAAGCCGCCACGTTCAGAGCCATCCCAACACCTACACCTGCTCTCTGTAAAAAAGGGTCAGCGGATTGTGTGCACCCGGTGCGGGAATAGTTTTGCCACCCGCTGTTCCCTTCGTAGGCACATATCCTGGAATCGCTGCAAAGGCATGCGGGCCATGAACCCCCCCACAAATCCACCCAAAACCTTCCACTGTTCTCACTGCAACTCTGACTTCCCCAACAGCATCAGCCTCGTGTTCCACCAGAGGAACGGAGCGTGCAAACCTGCCATCAAGCCCGTCCGCTGCCCTGTTTGTCTTCGCTGGTTCGGCACCATGGACAGTCTGCAGAAACACCTGGTCACTCACAAGCAGTCCGACTCGTTCCGCTGCGACGTTTGTCAGGGAACATACCGGAGCCTCAAGTCACTCAAGAATCACCGTAGGAGGATTCATCGCATTCTGATCGGACAACCAAAGTCAACAGCGGTCGATGCGCTGACTGCCAAATGCCATCTGGATTTAACTGACTGATGGTCTCTCATAAAAATTGTGTGTATAAAACCAGAGTCTGTTTTTATTATTTTTTATTCCTTTCATAATTTCATATAATTTTCACTTTGCAGAGTTTAAGGCACGGGGGCGGGGGGCGAATTTGTAAGCTGTTTTAGAAAAACTTTAGAAGTTATTTTTAGCTTGCTGCTGCTTATAAATTAGCTTTGTCACAATGTACATTTTAGGTTTGAATTTAATTCCTGCCATTCATTAGCCTTTTGAGTCTGTAAATTATTCCATAACTACTTAATAATCAAAATTTGTTTACATGTTTGGTGATGTAGCTTCTTGTTCTTGATGTTAGTAAACATACAAGGGTGTGCAACGTCTTGAATGTTTTTTTTAGTTCTGATACATTGATTTAAGGTTAAAAACAAAAGTTTATAAAAAAAATTTTGAATATTTCTAAAAATGTAGGTTAAAACCATGAAATTTGACATGACTTAATATGAACTTCTTAGCATACTACAGCAATTAATAGAAGCTTCACACTTAAACTCAGTATAACCCACGTAGGGTAATGGGTCTTAAGTGTAAATTTGCATTTCAAGTCATGTATTTTGATTTTGATTTTTTTTTTCTTCCCCTTAAGGTTTGTATCCTGAAAATGTGTGGATCGGTAATAAAGATTCATCAGAAAAGATGAATGTACTTCACTGTCTTCATTACAAAGTGTCAGGTCTTTAAATTTGAATTTTGTAGATGGAATAATTCATGTTTTGAATAGTTAAAAATGTGGTTTAGGAGTTTAATGAGAAACACTAAACATGCTCAATCTCAGTTGCAAAATTAGAAGCCAAACGTGTTAATTTATCAAAATTTGTATTCTATGTGTTCAACATGCCTTTAACAGTAACTCCCCTCAATGTTGCCTGTACTAAACATGTATAGTTGGGTGACATGAAAAATGAAATTGTCTGGTATTTGTTGCAATGTAATTCACACACATTCAAATTATATTTTTACACAGTTTTGTGTGATAGGAAGACACCTTACTGAGCTCTGGAAGTAAGAATTAGTTTTTCTATTGTTTAGGTTGTGTTGCCTTAAGATGAAATGGAACACACATTGGGACATTATTTATAAAGCATTCATGTTAGGTTTTGTATGAAAACCAGTGACTTATTTGTCTGCTTTAGCATACTGGGATAAGTGTTTACTAAAAAAAAATTGACTCGTAAAATACCATCTTATGCAGATGTATTGGTCAAGTGAATGTGTTGGATAACCAAAATAAAACTTACTTCAATTTCCTTTTTTCCATTCCCTTTTGCATCATCAGCTAAAGACAGTAATATTTATTGGATTCCCAAATTTGAGACAATTGGATAAAAAATAATTTTTAGTCAAGTGAAAACCCACTCTGTGTTTCAACATTTTTGCTGCTAATTACAACTCTCATTGTGCAAAGGTTGATTCAAAAAGGGCTAAAATTAGAATTTTTTTTTTCAAAGATACAAAAAGTAGAAAAAAATAAGATATTGCACAATTCTGCAAAAGTATTTATATCCTGTAAATTGTTCAATTTTTTTGTCACATTAGTCATAATCTTAAATATATTATAGGTTTTATGTGATAGACCAACGGACGATTTCACAATGAAGTGAAACAGAAAGGTACATGACAACATTTTCTGGAAACGAAATTTTAAATTTTACATTTACCTATATAAATATATAGGTAAATGTAAAATTTAAATATATTTAAATATAAATATATTTAAAGTGGGTAAAAGAAAATGTAGATGTAGTACAGATATATCAACAACCATTTCTTACACCTTCATTTGTTATGGATATGAAAGGTTTTCAATGATTGGAAATTATATGGAACGATTTTTTTAAATTTTATGAAAGGCTTATATTTATACCTCATTTCATTTAGTTAGTGGATGGCGTCAAAAATGAAAAATTCCTCAGTTTTGTGTTGCCAAAGTACAAGTCACCCATGAAAAAAGAAGGAAGTTCTCACGCTGATAGAGGGCGGTAAAGGCAAGAAACCCCGGATATGAAATGTAGAAGAAAATACGCTTCACCCCCCCACCTCTCTCCTGTTATTCGGATTGATTTGGAGGGCTAACTATCTGCTACTTGCTCGCGTGTAGCACCGGCAAGTGCGCCAAGTTCTTACTGTCTCCGGAAACAACAAAGGACAAGCTTTTTTACTGTTTCAATCCAAAGCTATGACACATTTTTGATTGACGTTAATTTGAAGGTAAGGCGGTGGTAGCATCCGTGGTCTGTTTGATGCTAATATTAGCATTGTAGGCTAATAGCAAGACAAGCCCGCGTTTAACAAAGTAAGGCGGTGAGTCGATTAAACTTGTTTAATGTTGCAGGATTTTCTTTTTTTCCCGCGTTTTTACAGCGAATTATGTTCAAATACCCTGTTAGGATTCCAGTTGTTCCATCTTTTATAGTTGAAGCCTGTTTAGTACATTGTAATTATTTGGACAAATAGTTCATTCGATGTTCATGAGTTGTATAATCTTTTTGGATGATATGCAACATCATATTTAGAAAAGTACTCAAAGCCATTTTGCGCAATTATTAATCGTTTCTTATCTTGAATATACATTTTTGCATTTTTGTAAGTAGCGGGAAAATGATAATGGAACTGTTAATGAAAATGAAGGTTTCCCAGTTTTACCTAGCACTGAATTTAGTATCTTGAAGTTTTATTTTTAAAGGAAAATCTAAGTGACAGAGCTGGAACCAAAGAAAGGAATCCGCTGGAGCTACTGTTGATGTTTTGTGTAGAAAACCATAGGAAGGGAGAAGCCAATGGACATTAAGATCAGGGACGTGTATTTTTCTAATCTCCAATTAACTCAAACGCAAAGATGTATTGAAATACGAATACAAGCAATGGTCTAGAATTTGTGTTAGAAAACAGGAAATAAGTAAGTATGGTGGGTTTTTGTCATTTTTCCAAAAACAGCTGTATTAGGTCTGCACATATCACAAAAATATGCAATTCTTTAGGTGAACACTACATCTAAAATGTATCTAAAACCAGGTGCAATATTTATTCTACTTACGATTTATGGTGAGCAAGGATCTCAGATGTTTGAGTCCATCCAGCTACTGAAAAATATACAACTATTTCCAACAAAGTTTTATTTAAAACGGTGCTTTTGGTTGATTGTCTTGGTATTAAAACAACTTACTTTCGATTTCTTTATATTACTCTGCCACCTTACTAATTCTTTTACATTTTTATGCTGCGTTAAACAACAAACTTCTCACCCCAATTACTGCTGGACATGAGCACCAGCCCCACCTGTGAGGAATCACAGGGTGAACAATGGATGGATGGTTCAACAAGTGTCACCAAATGTCTTACAGGCATAGATGGACGAGTCTTAAATAGTTGGCAAACATTTAATGCAGTCAAGACAGTTCTTCTCATTTAGAATATATGTATTTTTATTGTAACAATAAACATGCAATATGTTGTGCAGCCCTATTCTGTGTGTCAAAACAGACAGTTTTAATAAAAGAAGAATTAAATGACCTAAAATGTGTGTGGGTTTCAAAACATGGTTACTGTGTTTAAAAAAGCCACAATTTTGGTTTTATGTATGTTCCTGAATTTACTTTAAAACCTGAAATATTACACTGAACCGGTGAAATAAACATAGAAATTGTTAAAAAATTGTTGACTTAATATGAACATTACGTAGGCTAAGGAAGCATGTGTTCTCTCTCTGAGTTATTCTTTTACTTAAAGTTAAGTGAACTTTAACAACCCAACTATGGTGGAGTAAAGAAAATCTTGTCAGGTAAAACAGTTTTATCAGACCAACATTTAACAATTGGAAATTTTACACCCTTTCTTTCTTTTATAAATATCTGGGGGAATAAAATTAGATGGTCAATAATTTTCTGTGTTTGTTGCCAGTGGAAATTCTCAAAACTATCATTTAAAATGTTTTTTAGTGGACAGAGTGAAGCCAGGAGCAAATCAACCATCCAGGGCAACACTTTATTTGTAGGGGTGTACATAAGACTGACATGACACTGTCATAAACATAACACCTGTCATGAACATAAAGAAGTCTTTATGAATGTTTATGTCAGTGTCATGAAGTGCCATTCGGTAAATAATTGCCAACTTTACATTAAATTATCATTTACAAAATCATGCAAAGTTGGCACTTTTAATGGACCTTTAGAGCAACTTTGCATTCACAGTGTCATTATTTACTGAATTACACTTCATGACAACAGTCATAAACATTCATAAAACTTCTTTATGTTCATGACAGGTGTTCTGTCAGTCTTGTGCGTGTTACCCAATCCAGCTTATTGAGTAGAAGCACCAGCAGTAGACCCGTTGATCTAAACATGTTTGTTGTTTTTTATGGACTACAATCCACATGCATGTAGTTACAGCAACAGGTTGTAGTAAATAAGTCAGTTATAAATGACAAAGGGTGTCATGAGCTAATCTATGCGCTTAAAGAAATGTTAAAGATTTCAAGAGAAGGAGCAGAAGAGCAGAATTGAGTTTGGGTTAATCTTCCCTTCTGACTTTTGATAGCTCCAGTTGACTGTAGATAAAACATACAGTTTCATTGTCAAAAACAAAAATGTGCATCATCATGTTTTATTGAAAACAAAGCAACAATGGCTTTACTTTTCATACATGGATGTAAGCAAAATTTTAGAAAATATGTGTAGCCACCTCCTTTCAGCTGCTGACCAGCAGCATTTCATTTCTTTCAAACTGCAGCTATTGAAAATCCTACTATAGCACAATACAGTAACTTAGCCATATTTTCCTGGACTAAACCTTAAGAAATTTTCCAAGTTGTCTCAAATGGAGGCTAGTTATTAGTAATAGTAGTTGGTACCTCATTTATTTGTTTTTGTCAATCTCTTTTTGAAATTTGACAAGTGAAACGTGAAGAAAATGATTGCCTGTCTCACATTGGAAAAAACATCTTGATTTTTGAGACTGAAGTGAAAATATTCTGAACTGAAAAAACTGAAAACTGAAAAAAAACCAAAAGTCTTTTTGGACAGTGTGTGTCTTGTTAAGTCAACATAAACCTACCCCAGGATTACATATAAGAGACACATTGACTGTCCCATATGGTGGTGGCAGCATTATGATCTGGGGTTGATCTGCTGCTTTTGGGTTGGATACTTTGTTGTAAATTATTTTTGTAATAAAAAATCTCCGGGGTTAATATTTGGCAAGCACAACCAGCAAGCTAACTATGAGTGACATAAAATACATAAAATAAAGGTTTGACGTTAAAGTCTGGATTAAGCTCTGGATAAAAGGCTTTTTGCATTTATTTGTCTCAAAATAATTTCTTTAGCTAAATAATAATGTGTAAAAAGTAAGCCAAAAAGCCAGAGGGCAGGATCAGATAAGTTTAGTTACCTAAATATGTCGAGTATCCGCATTGTGAATGGGAACATGTGTGAAATAAATAATCTAAACTAAACATGCGCAACAAATGAGCAAAAAAGAAAAAAATATATACATGGGGAAATATTTTTTCATAATTGTGTAACTTAAAAAGCAAAAGATGCAAACTAAAGCTGCGTTGTTATTTTTGAAGTGGATTAATTATCTGTTTGACTTTACAGGAAAGGTGTTCTTGCAGACTCTGCATCAGCTGTGATCGCGCACATATGCCCAGCCTGATCATGGAGCGCAAGAGAAAAATCCTGCAGAGCATCCTGGAGGATGGCAACACCATAGACCTGACAAACTCGGGCCACTTCTGCTTCAGCTGCGAGCAGATCTTTGCCAATCAGAAATGCCTTGAGGAGCACATGTGTCCCCTGGCGAGTTTCATCTGCTCCTGTGGAACGGAGTTCACCGAGTACAAAGACATGCTGGAGCACAGCACTACACACGAACCTGGGCATCAAGTGCTCGATCATAAAACCATCCGGAAGCGAAGGATCGAGAAGTACAGGGAAGAGGAGGAGAAGCTGAAACGGTTGCAAGATGGTGAGGTTGTCTGGAAGGCACCTAATGAGGGGAGTGTACCCTCAGTTTCCAAACTTCAAGTACCCAATACTTCAGGTCTCGCTTCTTGTTTTCCTACACAAGCGGCGCAGATTCCACAAGTGCCTGAGTTGTTGTCAAACTCTGTCCCCCAAGTTCCAGCCGTGCAGAACATCTTTGCAGAAGTTGGCGCACCAACCGTGGACCTCTGGACGCTTTATCAGCCCGTTGTACTTTTGCAAACAATGACAGATCTCAGAAAGACACAGCCATACACTTGTGGTAAATGTGAGCAGGGGTTCATGTCAAAGGTGGCCCTTGTCTCCCACCACAGCACGCATGTGGCAGATAAAGTCTCCGGCTGCATAGGATGCGGGTTGCTGCTGTCGAGCAAAAAGCTAGTGCCTCGATTTCACGTTTGCAACTCCAACAATCAGAGCAAGTATCGACTCATCACCGCGAGACCGTTGAGTTACAAGCCCCGAAGTGGAGCCACTCCTAAAAAGAATCAGCCTTCCCGTCCGCCTCAGGTTGCTTTCGCTCAGCAGCTGGAAAACCAAAATCCAAGTGCAGCTGGAAAGAGGAGTCGGCCACTTCTGGCCGCGGTCGCAAAGAAGAACCAGAACATCAGAACATACAACAATTACACCAACAGAGTACCGACCATCACTGCTCCTTTGCAGTTGAAGAGTCAGAATGCCACTGCGTCCAAGCTTTACTCTGGTGTTTCCATCACAGCGAAGACTCCAAACACCGGCGTGTTCAGTCCAGGCGCTCAGAGGGATCGCATGGGTCCTGCCGCGGCGCAGAAGGCGTCTGAGGACCCTTCGTCGCAGAGCAACTTCTCCTGTCGGGTCTGTCATCTTCCGTTTGAAAGCGCCCAGCGGCTCCAGAGGCACAAGTGCGTCAAGGCCCAGGAGTTCATGGCGAAGCACATGATCGGCGGCAAACGGGATTACAGAATTGTGAAGGTAACACCAAGCGCCCCGCAAATGAACGGCGAGAGGAAGCTGGGATTTTCCCCCGTTGGCAGCACAAGGAAGCCCCAACACACGCCGGTCAGCCTGGACAAGGGGAAGGCGTCGGCCCCGGTCAACGGAGACGCAGGAGCAGAGTCCGACGATGACTGTTTCATTGTCGAGAGTGGACCTGAAAAGCCCGCCGAGGTGATTTATCAAGTGACCTCGTCAGTCCCCATAAAGAGTTGACTAGTAGTGTAGAGCGGCGCATTACGTTTGCATGTCACTGTTTTATGTTGACTACCGAGAATCGACGTATTTCATCACACAGGGACTACATGCTTCTGAGCTTTCCTCAAACTGCTTTAGGAGTAGGGAACCTTGGTTCAAATGCTTCTTTCATAAGCCAGCTGTCTTTTTCTAATAAAGTAAATGTTCATGTAGATGGTTCAGGAGTTGGAAGTTGCTCCCTCTCGAAATAGGAATTTGTGTAAATTAAGTTCAGCTTCATAAGTGTGCGTGGTTTGTCCACTGTAGATGGGGAAACCAGGTTCTGTGTAAGAGTTTTGTTTTTTTTAAATCGGGTTTTTTTGTTGTTGAAGCTGCGGGACTGAAATCCTTATTCTTTGCGTGTTCCTACCAGCTTTGTCGGAGTTTATGAATACAGTATATGATGTAATAAAGTATATTTTCAAACTTGTTTTTCTTTTTTTTTTTCCTTCTTGGAAATATGCAACTTGTACTGCCAAGGCTTTCTAATAAAAACATAATACAGATGAGCCCAAAATTATTTATACCGCTGGCAGACTTAAGCACAAAGAATTTTAATTTTGCCAACATGCTTCCTCTGACTTGAAGTACTTTTACCAGTTTGGAGTGGGCCAGCCATCGCCCAACTGTGATTTGTGGGGAATACATTAGGGTTAGGGTGATGGTCAGAAGGCCCTCCGACCCCTAAGACTTGAGGCTCATCACCAAAGAACCTATGGGAACATGCAAAACGCTCCTCTGCTGGAATGCCAATGAATGACATAAAAATGGATTATTATAATAAAGGGTATAGATAATCATTGTCATGCCGTTTATCATCAAAATGTAAATAAACATTTTTTTTTTACAGTTTCATCTTTTGAGTGTTTCATTTGCTGTCACAAACATACTCAATCACATTATTATTCAGTTCTTACAGACATATGAATAATTTTGGGCTTAACTGTTTGTACACAGTTAATCTAAATTTGTCCAGATAGTGAAATGGATATTTTCCAAAATTCCGACTTCGAAGTAAATATCAGCAGTGTTGTACCTTGAGAAACAGGCAGGTAATAAAACACAAATAGAGAAACGTTTTGTTGTCAAATGTTCAGAAATATCTTTCAACAAATCTAACCTGTTAATTTTTAAAAACTATGTTTATAATAATTATTTAAGTGCTTAAACCTTTTAACTGAGAGTTGTAATTGATGTTCTCACATTTCGGAATAATCCCAACCCAATTACACAAGTTCTCCAGCAGAGGGAGTAGCTTGAAATAAAAAAAACAAAAAACAATTGTGATTTACCAAAGTAGATCGTCGTCAATGCGTTTATGGTGCATTCACAGACCGCTTGTGAAAGTATCGTTACACAATAAGCGCCCGTGTAAATGCCAAATAAATTACATTCGGAGAGCTGGCGCTTGAATGACTTAATTTCTTCTGTTTAATATTGTAATAACGGAAAAGTCGGGCTGTTTGGAAACACAATTAGAAATTTGGCGAACAGCATGAGGTACCGGGGATATATGTGACGAAAACAAAAAACAGTAAAAACTGGAGAAGGAAAAATACTTTTTTCACAGCAGTTATACACAATTCTTGTTTTACTGTGTTGTTCTTAATTCCACGTTGTAATAAATGTTTCCAATGTAAAATGGAAAGGCTAAACTCGTGTGTATGATGAGCGGAGGCAAACGTCACATCAAAACTTTAAATACCGTAACTCTCAGTTTAAACTCTATATCAGGCGTTCCGTTTATTCAGACCCAGTGTTACATTGGAGGCATTTGCACACTAAACATTTTAATTTGTATCCAAAATGTTAGGGAATATATTCAAAGTAAAACATATTAGTGTATGCTGTTCAAGAGCCTGTAGTGTTCCTAATTACTGTGGAAACATGTTGGGAGTTTCCACAGTAATTCATCTAGGAGAATAGTCCTATTTCCGACGGAACGGGAAGTGGACGCTCTGTTAACCCACACGGCGCTATTAGCATTAGTCTGGCTGCTATATGCATGGATAACGAGTGTCGTATTGCAGAAAACTGGCCCGAAAAGAAGGTAAAGCCTGGTTCCCGTGTGCAACCCCGTGTCTGGGTCACTGTTACACGGCAGAAAGTTTCCAAACAGCCTCAGAGAGGGAGCCGGGTTTGAGTTAGCTAGTGCTAGCTAGCGGAGCAACGGTTCGTGCACGCGACGCAGAAACCAATCCGACTTGGTTTTTACCCCACGCAGGCAATGCAGTGTAAGGCAGGCACTTTGTGTTTATTACCACCCTTCAAACTCCACGAACACGCAGCTGTGAAATGATTCACTCACTCCTCATTGCTTATAAACAAAGTTTTGCCAGTAGACGCTGGGGTTAACGGGTTGGTGCGGTTGGCCTGCGACGTTTTAGAAAACCGAGCTAGCTAACTGGCCTACAGGACCATAGATGCCTCACATTCACTGTTGGTTACGCTGCTATTAGTTTCTAATGTCAACTGGTGTCTTGAGTGCAGGGGTGAAACATTACAAAAAGGCTTGGGAAACAAGTTTGTGCCATTTTGTCTGATCGGCATAAGTGGGGTTAAATATGAGGCACAGACACAAAGTCATTGTTGGTCAGAAAGTCTCCGTCAGATGTTGAATGGAGCTGATGTGAACAGCAGCTTCTGCATCCGGACATGCAGTTTCTCCTATGTATGTTTTTGTATTTATTGATCATATGCAGTGCTTTGAACACATTGCTTTGTTTTTGTTACAGCGCATCTCTCCACGTGAAAAATGAGCTGTTTTGGGATGAGTTATTGATAATCTCCAACTAACCAATAGAGTTGTTCGGTAAAAAGTCCTGTTTTTTAAATATGTTTCATTTAGAGGCGCACTGATGAGAAATGATTACTGATCTGCCGATACCGATTTAATTCAGGTCCTATAGAAAGAGCAAAAATAGTTGTTTTAAATTAACTTTATGAGTAACAGTGATTTGCTCATGGTAACATAAAATCAAACAACTTCTGTAAAATGACCCACATTCTCTCTCTCTCAAAGCATTACTAAAAATCTACTAATAAAGTCAAATGAAGTATTTTAAAAATGTGCAAACTAATCCAAATGCACACTTTTTGGCATTCTGGCAAAAACAAATGCTGGGATTGACTGACACGTTTGTAGGTGTTTGGAAAACTGAACACCATTCAGTACGGACAATCAACTCAGTGACACACTTGTATTATTTTCACATGACTGACCCAAAAGAAGATGGATCCAAAGCAGCATTCACATAACCAAACCGTGCTTCAGCACACTGGTTTGATGCATCTGCTTCATGAACTACCGCACATGGTCATGGCTTCAGTTCACTAGTTTCCCCTCAGCAGCAACTCGTGCACCAGAAAGAGTTATTTTCAAAGTTACCTCTGACTTATTGGAAGAAGAAGTACGTTTTGTTTTCCAGTTGGCTGATTACTGATCAGTCTAACTCAAAATTGTCGTCAGACAATTTCTCAGAGCACCTGATGCTTTCAGTGTTTTTAATGTTGCCGCTAGTGGATATCGCATACAGCAAACAAGTTACGTCCCGTGCTTGTTTATCATCTTCATACGAGCACAAGGCAAACAACCACTTGTGAGCTGTTGACACAAACCACCACTGGGTCACGTTTTCCATGCTTTTGTGCTGCAAATGCTACATATTGATGTCAGACATTACGATTATGTTGTTCTTGCATTTCGCATCACTGCTTGTTTGTCGTTTTCTTCCCTCCAGACTTTTTGCCATGGGGACCAAAATGTCGTTCGGCAAAGGAAGCAGTGATCAAACTACAGGATCTGATTTAACGTCTACAAGCTCCCCCTGCAGTTTTGTTAACGCTCCATCAGACTGCAAGCAGGTAGCCACTGAAGGAAAAGAAAAAGTGCATGGAAAGCAAGAGTTATAAGAAAGTGCTGATGTTGAAAACTCACCGGTTTTAGCAGCACATGTCTACAGTTTTCATTTTAAAGTACACCATATTATCTCACAGTCCCAAGTATGGGACCCTGCAAACGTATTCATACCATTTGAACATTTAAATATTTTATCCTCAAACACTAACATTTTAACATTTTATAGGGTTTTTATGTGCAATACCAGCTAACGGTATTGTGAAATTGAAGCAAATAGATGCCTGTTTTTTTGCTTTTTTTAGAATTAGAGATCCAAAAGGTGTAGCGCTCATTGTATTCATATCCACCTCAAGTCAGTATTTTTTAGAATCACCTTTCCCTGGAATTGCATTCTAAAGTATTTTGACATGACCAAGAGCAGTTTTCAATATTTCACACACATTTTCAATTAGATTTATATATGAACTTTGACTGGGCCATTTTAACACATAAATATGCTTTTATGTAAACGATTCAGTTGTAGCTCTGGCTTAATATTTAAGTCAATGTAGTGCTGGAATGTGAATATCCGCTCCAGTCTCAACACTTGTTGCTTCTAATAAGTTTACTTTCTTTGTAGCCTTATCCATATTTCTGTCAGCTTTAAAAAAAAACTTAGCTGCTTCTGCTGGGAAAAAAATGGATCCCCACAGCATGGTGCTGCTGCCACCATGTAGTGTTGCTTATTATATTAAGGTCTTATCTGAGGTTGGCTGTAAACACAGTGAAAGAACAAAACAAGAAGAATAGGGAACAACGAAGTATGAATGAAGTTTTTTGTAAAACCTTTATTGAGGTTCTGCAGCAGTTTCCCTTTAGATATGGAGCACAAATGCTAAAAAATATTCTCGTTTTAGGAAAAAAATGTTCCAGGGTGGACAGAGCCTTAATGTGGATAAATACATTGTGTTTTCTGGTTGCAATGTGTGGCAGATTGTGAAAATGCTCAGGTTCGATCAAGCCTTTTGCGTGACTTTGCATTATTAGCTAACCTGTTTATCTGCATGCTGTAGTCGCATGAGAAAGATTAAAATGCATCATAAATTTGCTTAATTTTTTTGGCGAGTTTTCCAACCAAACACTTGTACATTAAAGCCTCTTTTCCCTCATTATTCAACAGACACCTGCTGGTGACAGGTGCGGAGAGGACATGAGTGCGACAGACCTGAATCAGTCTGCTCTAAGAGCGTCAGAACACATGGAGGCTGACGTCCATACGAGCTCCACAACTGCAGACCTAAAATGTCAGCCAAGTGAGGACGAGTTGTCACAAGTGGGGATGGACAGTGGACCTCAGCTGACCTCTGTGAACTCTCCAACATATAAGAAGAGGCCCAAACGAAGACGTGGGAGGCACGCTAAAGGCAAACAGACTTTGACTGAAGAGAAAAAGGATTCAGAGGCTGCTAGTTGTGATACAGATCAGCATGAGGACGTCAGCACCACAATAGCTTTGTCAGCAGCTTCAGTCAACCACATCACTGGTGATTCAGACCATCATATAATCAGTGGATCATCTCAAGAGGAGAAATCAGGTTCGGACGCCGTCCTGAGTGACAAAGTAGATGGCAAGGTGACGTTGCAGGTAAGAAGAAGAGGACGGCCAAAAAAATCTGAATCTGCAGCTTCGCAGCAAACTGCTCCAAAGCTACCAACACCACGTCAATCTAATAACCTCGGATGGACCCTGAGGAGTAGAGGAAAGCAACACCCTTCAACGGAGAACGGAAACTCTGACAGCAATACTGACATAAGGATAACAGAGGGGACTTCTACAGATGACAGTAACCCGATATACAATCATGGCATTAGGAGAAGAAGAAGGACTAAGCCTCTGGTTAATGAGAACGTTCCAGCCAAAGTGGCAAAGTTGGATGATTCCACAGAGGCTTCACCAGTGTTGAGCAATGAGGCAGGGGAAGCAGAGACGGACAAACAGGTGGAACACAGTGCTGATAAACAGGAGACTGATGGGAACAGTAATGCTGATGAGCCTTTGGTACAACAGTTGCAATCCTTTCCAGAGCCCGAGAAGAGTCCTGGTGAGGATCCGAACAGATTAGATTTGTTAGATCCCTCTCAAACGGAAGGCTCTGATATAAAGAAGTCCTCTAGGACAAATGGCAGAGAGGAGTCTCAGTTGCAAATGCCTAATTCATCTGATCATCCAGATCATCTGCTCTCTGCAGAGGTGCAGAGAGCAGAAACGTCTGGCATGGCTTTAGAATCATCCTCTGACAAAACACTACAACCTATAACTGTGAAATCTGAGGATATTGAGATGGAGGTTAATGCTTTACCTCCTGTGTCAGATAGTCATGCCTCTCAAAACAGCGCAGACACCTCAGTTACATTACCAAACAGGGCTCATGCAGTCTATCGGTGTAAGAAAGGTGGCAAAAGAAAGAGAAGAGTTTTTAAAGTTCCCACAAGCAACAGCCATGTAGAAAAACAGGAGGCTACACCCGAAGTTGACCAGAAACCTGACTGTGGCAATGTGAAGACAGAACCCAACTTAGATGTCAACGATAATATCATTTACGTTAAAAAAGGGGGCAAAAACATGCTAAAATGCGGCTACTGCGGCCGTCTGTTTAAATTTCTGTCTCAGCTGGTCGTCCATCAGCGCATTCACACAGGAGAGAGGCCCTTCAAATGCACAGAATGTGGGAAAGGTTTTACCAAAAACTCCAACCTGAATCTCCATCTCAAGATGCACCTAAAGAACAACATGTATCAAAAATGCCAGCTGTGCAAAATCAGAGTCTCCATCTCGCAGTTCACCGCTCATATGGAGACGCACACCGAGGGGCTGAACGAGCCGGCCCTTTTCGGTCCCGACAGGAGAATAGAAAATCTAAGCCAACCCAGAAGCATCGGGAGCGCCCAGGAAATTCAGAACGACTCGGAGGAGAAAAAAAGCTGCAAAACATGCCAGTACTGCGGCAAGACGTTCCCGTTCCAGTCCGCCCTCAAACGACACATCCGCATCCACACGGGAGAGAAACCCTACAAGTGTGACATATGCGGCAGAGCTTTCGGGCAGTCTTATTTCCTCCGGGTGCACGAGCTGACGCACTGGACCGTGAAGCGCTACAACTGCACCCGCTGCGAGAAGTCCTTCTCCCACTACAGCAACGCCAAAAATCACCCGTGCAAACCGGTGAGCAGCAGCAGCAGCAACAACGACAACAGACGCATAAAGCCGCTGCTGACGTACACGTGCTACATCTGCAAGAATGTTTTCGAACACCTGCAGAACTTCAACAATCACATGAAGGAGCACACGGGCACCAAGCTGTTCCGCTGCCTGTATTGCGACAAGCTGTTCAGCGTGATGTCCGACTTCGAGGCCCACCGGACTCGGTGCGCGGCGGAAAGGAACGTGTTCAGCTCGATAAAGGAGGAGGAGATGATGTCAATGATTCGTTACAGAGTGCCTTCGCACAGCACTTCGAAATGCAACAGTCCACCTCGTGTGGCGCCTTCGGATTTTAAACCCCAGAAAAAGCAGCGAGGCGTGGTTCGCAAAAGACGCCCCGCTCGCTTAAGCAAGCCGCTCCAGATCCCAGCCGGCCCCGCTCTTCCCGTCTCGTATGTCGCCTCGAAGCTAAACAAGTTGGATAACAGATCCGATCCCAGGAAGTACTTGTGTCCGAGCTGCGGGCGTCAGTTTCGGCACATGGGCAGGCTCCGGGCCCACATGCTCACCCATTCTCCCAACCAGACATTCCCCTGCACCCAGTGCGGAAAGACGCTGGGAAGCTGGAAGAAACTGTGGATCCACCAGAGGGTCCATCGGCAGCCAAGCGGCCGTTTCACGTGTCCCCGGTGCGGGCAGGGTTTCCGATTCGCCAGTTCTTACAGGGAGCACATGAACCAACACCCCGACTACCACTGGATCAAAGAGAGGACGAAGAAAGTTTCACTGCCTTATCAGTGCGAGCAGTGCACATGTAGCTTTGGGACTCTTGATCTGCTGTTCACCCATCAGCTCTGCCATTCGTCAGTGCTAGACCTACGCAAGGAACCCAATTTAGTGTTGCTCACTGACCCTCACAGTTCTCAGTCGAGAGCCAAAATTGCCCCACCTAGCGAATTAGCACCCTCAACTGGCAGAACTAGCTCTGTTTTATACTCTTCACAAAAGCACCCAGATCTAAATCCTCAAATGCAACCTTTAGACGTAGATTATTCTACTCATTGTCCCAACAGGACACATTTAATCGGCACCAATAAAGTTAAAGAAAATGGCCCTGGAAAACCTTCTGCACCCCTAAAACATGTGAACTCAACCCGGACTCAAAATACCAGCAAATCAAACAAAGACTCCTCAGACAGTTTAGCGTGTGCTGTGTGTGGAGTTGTATTTCCTGCAGTCTCAGACCTATTTCACCATTATATGGACCACGCAAGAGGCCTGGTTTGAAAGAATGCATTTTAAACGCGTGTCAGTGAGGTAAGACCAGTGCCACTGAAAGGTTGAGGTTAAGAGTTTACATTGAAGGAATCATAGGATAATCTCCAGACACCAGCTTACATTTAGATCTTGTAGGATTCTTCCCCTTTAACATGAGATCTGGAAAAAAAGATGAAAACGGCGTAAAGCTGCTCGTGCCATGGGCCAATTAAAGCCATTAAGGTGTACTGAGGTTTTAAAAAGGTTACATTTTCATAACGTATAAAATTCTATATCCCAAAAAAGAAGTGGGGCACAGTGTTGCTCTTGAAAGGCCTATCAGCCGTTTAAAATTGTCTCTTTTTTTTCCGTACTGATAAGTACCCATTTGGTTGTTTGGGGATATTCTCTTATGCTATTTTGTTTGTTTTCTTAATACATTGATATTTTTACACAAGATTGTCATATAGATTCTTGTTTTCATGGAGACAAGCGCATACCTAATTATTAAAGTTTAGTTTATCAACATTGTTTCTGTTAGTTTGAGAACCTTTAGATGTGGAGCTATAAAACTTTAAAATTGCTCAAGTATGTCTAAAACTGTAGCTGTGTGTCAGTTCTGGGTAGATGAGTTACTCACCAGACTCAGAGGTTTAATAGTGGGATTGGATTTGTGTCTAAAGAATGTGTTTGGGTACGCAGAAATTACTCTCAATAGGAAAAGCATAATATCCCCCTCAAGAATCTTCCTCTTGATCATCAGGAATTTAATAATGGCTTGAGAAAGCTTTGTTTTTTGTACCTGTTCTAAAATAACATGAGTTGGTTCTGTAAGCGTACTACTTTGAATAGATGGATGGCTGAATGAATGTTTTTCCTGACAGTCAGTTGCAGAGGGGCAATTGATCGTGAAATGTCACTGTGACCTGAACATCCACCTGGTGTTTTCTGAACTCGGTTTATTTCTATGGGAACAATCAGAAATGAAAAATGATTTGGTCACAGACACTCATCAGTATTTTCTAAGATTTTAAGACTGATTACTGGCTTTGTACATGTTCATTATGATGGATTTCAATTTGATAATGTCTTGATCGGTACACTGGCCGACAAACATGCACCTCCTGTTGTATCTGAGCTCTCGCAGAACATGCTCCTTGTCTTGTTGCCTTGAGTATTTTGGAACCATGAAATACAGTTTTTTTAAAAACCACATTTTGTTTTGTTGTACATGAATTTATGCTCTAGTTTGTCTTAAAAATAAAGTTTTTTTTTCCACATAAAACTGTCTTTTTTTAAGCTTATGAAGCTTTTTTTCTTGAAGATGATAGGAATCTTGACTCCAACACTAACAGTTATTGGAATCTCTGTAAAAGACGTGAAAAGTGTGACAAAGTACAGATGCTTGAACTTTGCAGGATTTAATATTTGGCTCTTCATCAGAAAAACATACAAATCATAAGTCCTGGAGTGTTCAGATCTTTTTATTCAGTCAACACAAATTACTGATTGAGTTTGCTTTTATTATAACTTACATACAGTTGGTAAAATAAATATTAAATGCATTGAGGCGTTGACATAGATTTACACCAGTCAGTAACAACCTAAGAGATCTATGAATTTAAGGGTATTAGAAATTCAAAGTATTGAAACTGCTAACATTTTTTAAATGATTTCTGGAAAAGTCTTTTAAATAACTACTAACATCAAGACATGTTATATATGGAGAAGCTAGTCATATTGTTCTTTGGAGTGACGTTGACACATTCTTTCTCACAAACTCTTTGAAACTCCACAGGGTCTTTTCTATACTCGCTAAATTTATTTCCACTGATTTTTGATTATATACCAGTAAGGTGATTGAGTGAGTTTAGCAGATATTTTTCTGGTGTTGTGAATGAAATCAGAAGCTGGCAAATAGAAACAATCTGTTTGCAAGTACTTTATTTAAAATGCTTTCCCAAATTGTTGAAAGGTACACCAAGTCTAATTTAGCGATAAAAATGAGAAAAAATGCTTGTGTGTCTATATGTACAGTGACTGTAAATACTTGAAATCAACTCTACATGCTATTTTAAAGTAAGAAGAGTATTTGCTCCTGAATATCTCACCAAGTTGTTTGAAATCTTTGTGTTTGTGTAATGTTTAGCCACATTGTGTACTGTGGTGATGTAAAACTAGTAATTTCAAGAGGAATTTATGATGCATTTTACATTCTTGGGATCTTTTTTTTCTTTTTAATCCAGGCAAGAAGGTATATAACCTTCACCCGAGGCCTTCAGCCTCTGAAAACTGCATCTGCAGTGGAATCCCCTTTCAGAGTCCATGTCCATTCCAGATGTTCCCAGTTCATCCTCACAACTCATTAGGATTTACCCGGTCCGTCTGGCAGTCCCACCCAACCCCAGATCAAATTCCCCGGCCTTCTGTTTGCCAAAGTCTTCAAGACATAACAGACTAGTTCTGATGATACAATACACAAATTTGATCAGATACCTTAAGTCATGAATCACTTGGTGTTTAAATGAACGTACTGTTCGTTGTGGACATCCACTCCTCGCCACAAGAAAGCACTATGCATCACTGTGCATTATACCCCACTAGCTGACAAAATGGTTGAATGCAGTCTATAGTCACTGACGTTTCTCATCAGCACATCAGAACATTCAGATGGCATCCATACCAGGACACGATTCAAAAACACCAAAATGTCTGACTAATCCTTAATGACATTCAACGTAAAAATACAGACAACAGGCAGAGCTTTCCTTCTTGTAGCTTAAAGCACATTGGGCGTCGGTGGCCGTGCCTTTAATAAATGGCATGATGCTCTTTGTCATTTACCAGTGGAAATAATCAGTAGTCAGCTTAGTCAATTGTGGATGAATATTTTATGATTTTAGAAAGTATATTTTTATATTTTACTAATTTAGAGAAGTTCTTATAACTGGTAAGCTTTCTCAACAGTGGATGTTGTGAAGCAAGCAAAGGTAGAGATGTGAATTGAAATGTGAATTGAAGCTGCTTATTGTTTGTCATATTGAAGGTTTCTTCAGATCAATCGCTGACTTTTTTTGTTGTTGTTTTTACTCAGTCTAAGAACATGAAGTTGCAAGTCCAGGTGTTGTAGATACACACGTTGCCATGAACACCAGACCTTTTTCTCATGGCACAGCTGTAACACCAGGTCACTCTGTCCTGCAGCTTGTGTGCCCTGGGGCCACTGGAGACAATGATACACAGAGGAGAGAAGGCGAGGTTGGGGTCCTCACCTCCCTCTAGGAATCCACCTCAGATTATGTTGGAGTTGTGTGTTACTCAGATTGGGTTTTATTGTCTTTGGTCTATGACTGTGCAAGCTGTTTTTGTTAATCACAGCTTTCTATTTACTATTTTATTTTGTGCTGATTTAGAAAAGAAATTTTTTTTTTACCCAGGGAAATAAAACAAACAAGAACATTATTTTTCACCATTTATTTGTCATATTGTGAGATTGTTCAGCATCATGACAGATCTCAAAGACTTTATTCTCCATCTAGTTGGAGGCCATGGTGTTTTGGATCCAGCTGTTGTAGTTGCAGACCTTGGTGTAGACGCCGGGCCTGTTAGCCTGGGCGCAGCCATAACCCCAGGACACAATGCCCTGAAGCTGACCGTTGCAGACCACGGGGCCACCAGAGTCACCCTGAAACACAGAGAAGGTATGAGTTAAAGGTCTTCTGAAGATGTACCTGTTTTACCAAATGCTGTTTTTTGGTTCGTTATTCTACCTGGCAGGAGTCCTTGCCTCCCTCCAGGAATCCGACACAGATCATGTTGGAGGTGATCTCTCCAGGGTAGGAGTTCCTGCAGCTGGTGTCGCTCAAGACGGGGGCATCCACGCACCTCAGAGTATCAGGGTAGTTGCCTAAAGCATCATAAATAAATATAAATATCCATACTAAACTACGATGCATTGAATATAAATGATGTGGCACTGACTTCCAGAGCTGAGGGTGTTTCCCCATCCAGAGATCAGACAGCTAGTGCCGGCGCCGACGCAGCTGGAGGGCAGGGACACGGTGCCCACGTAGCTGTTCAGGCCAGCAGGGGCTCTCAGCTTGATCAGCATGATGTCATTGTCCAGGGTGTAGCTGTTGTAGCTGGGGTGACGGATGACCGTTGAGGAGTCGATGAACTGCTCCGTTCCCTCAGTGATAGCGATGTTGTGCTCGCCGAGACGCACGTTGATGCGACTGCAGAGAGAAGGAAGGCCGCACACGCACCCTGAAGCTTTGTGACATGTTGCAGTTTTGAGTGTCTCTCGAAGCTCCGTCCGCAGACGATTGACTTACGACTGGTAGCAGTGAGCGGCGGACACCACCCAGGAGCTGGTGATCAGGGAGCCTCCACAGAAGTGGTAGCCAGCGTTCAGAGACGCGATGTAGGGCACAGAGTTCTTCCTGCACTCGTAGCCGCCGACGATCTTGTCATCCTCCAGGGGAGCAGCATCTGTAAACCAAAGAGTGAGACTTTTAAAGCCCTCAAGTTAATATAGCACAAGAATAAATGAATCCTTGACAGAAACTTACAAGCTGCAGCAACAAGAGCCAAGAGAATGAAGTACTTCATGGTTGCACCTAATGAATCCACACACTTCTGGAACAGATGCAGTGGGTTTATATAGAGGGGAACTCTGACTTTGCCGCTCTTTATCTGTCCCTTCTCTCAAGGTTTTTCCATCTAACTTGCTCAGTGATTAAATATTATCTCACCTGGGAAAAAGCCTCCTGGTCAAAGATAAAAAAAAACAAACACAAAATCCCACATGTCACCCGTTTTTAAGCTGACTTGTCTGACAGTCTTTAATATGTCTGTGCACTTAAAATTAAGTATATTAAGACCTATAGTGGCTCAGATGTATATATGTCATATTTGTCAGATTTTATCACATAAAAAATTAGGTTAGTCACTTGAAACGTTTTTACATCATGAAGTGACATTCTGCACCAGTCAAATGAAAAATCAAACAAGTCTACTAAAGGAAAATTTAAATAAATAAATCTGCAACAACTTGTGTTTTTCATAAACATGCATACTGTTCAAAAATGTTTGTTGAAGTACTTTTTGATTTTATTTCAGTTTTCAGTCTTTGACTATAACCACGCCATGCCACATTTTTGGGGGCAATACTTCCACTACACTGGTTTGTATAATTTTTTTCTAATTTATCAGATTGTTTCATGTGACCCCCCAAAACATTCTGCCAAATTTACTTATGAATCCTCCTTACGCCATTCCAAAACTTTTCAGCTTTTCTCAGTTAAAGCAACTCTTTTGTTACTTTACTTAAATTCTTCAGTATGGAAAATAAAATCCCTTTCATACTTTGTTTCTTGCAGACAGTAAATGTTTTGGGTCAAAACTAACTACTGTTTGGAAATGTTTATGGTTTCATCCAGTTTGACACATATTATGGTTTCATCTGATACAGCTCTATAACTACATCATTTTGAGCCTTTCAAGCCTCTCCAAAACTGTCTTTAGTTAAAGAGTGCAAATCACCAGATGTCTGTTGCAATAAGACTGAATGCAGAAACTGAACTAACAGATGCTTAAACAAAGTATTAGTTCAGCCTCAACCCAACCTTGCAACTTTTTTAATAAACATATTTCTACCTCCAACAGTTTTCTTAATTTTGCAGCTGAATAATACAGTTAAATCTTGGAAATGGTTCATCTTGTTTCTTTAATTTTTACAACAAAATCTAGCAGCTTTTTATATTGCAAAATATAACTTAAGCATTTGGAGATCCTATCTTAGGGAGAAAATTTGTTTAAAGTCTTAAATAATTGATGTTGAAACTTGTCTGAGTAATATTATTTATTCTATATATTTGATAAGTTCACAACTTACGTGCTTCTTGCTGCAAAATACACAAATAAGTTAAAATATCCAGTGTTTTTCTATAAGTGACTTAAAATGGTTGGTTTTGTTCATTAACTACAAGATTTTTGTGTTTGTTGGTCATTTAAATTTTTTTTGTAAGAATCCAAAGTGTTTTAACCTACAGGCTTGTGTACTTTGAGAGATTGCCTTTGGACAGATTCCTTATCATCGTATGTTTAACACAGCTGGTCAGAGCAAGAACTTACTTTCTCTTTTCTAAGAAATCAACTAACTAGACGTGTGAAAATTGTGCTGTTTCATCCAAATAGGTATTTAAAGTTAATAGTTTTAACATGCAGATGCAGCATAGAACCGTCACAAAATCTTTCCTTACGTAGGAAATCTGCATTTTCAAGCTGGTCAAGAGCAGAAGAGAGGAAAACTCTTTATTTATTTCTGTTTAAACATAATATTTCTAGGTTTCCGACTGAACTACTTGTTCTAGTTAGTGGTTCTAAGAATTTAGTTGTTTTATTTAGATTTTTGTGTATAAATGTAAGCATATACACATATGACACCATGTATAAAATTAAGTCTAAATAGCTCTTAATGTTTTTTTTCACATTTTGCAGTCTTAAGCCTTCCTCAAAGTGGTGCATATTTGTGGTGCATATCTGAAAAGTTCTGTATTCAGTCCCCACATTTTGTTGAAATTATGACATCTTTTAGCAGATGTCTGCAAGCTGTGCACATCTTTTGCCAGCATTTTCAATTGAAATTAGATCTGGTCATTTTAAACATGAATATGGGTGGAACTTTATTACTTTATATATTAAGTCTGACTACACACTAAGTGTTATCTTCCTGTTTCTCCCAACACTGCCTTGTATTTGGCTCCATCCGTCTTCCCATCAAACTAGACCAGCTTCAAACTCCTAAAGCTGTTTTGTAATCTACCTCTGCTTAAAACTATTGTTCTTTAACAAATATTTGAGATATTCAGAAAACAGCCGTATTCACTGAATTTAAATTACACAAAGAATAACTAATTATGTGACTTTTGGATGTACTAGACTTACATAAATAAATATAAACGCATGCCACACCTTGCAGATTTTTGCATAGGAAAAAAAAAATTCTTCCAGTTAATATGTTCTACTTTGTGATGGTCTGTCAAATAAAAAGCACAGAGAATACATTGCAATTTGCGGTCCTGACATAATGAAATACAAAAATACAGAAGAGGTGTTGGTATTTTCTCCCAAAGCCACTGCAAATATTCCAAAAAGGTATAATTTCAGTCAGGCTTAGGCATGTCGGATAAAAAAAACAAAAAAAACAAACTTAAAGCCTCTCGCCGACTGTTCCTGAACGCCGCCCATCAATGACGTAAACATTAAGCGACTGTCTCCGGGTCTGTGTGTCGGCTGCTAACAGGAGCCTGTTTCATTGTTGTTGTTTGGGTCTCGCCTCCCATGTGGGCTCGTCTTCAGGTAGGACTCGCCGCGTTTCCTCCCCGTTAGCCGCTCCAGCCCAGCTCGACGCTGACGGCGCGCAGGAAAGCCGCTGCTTTCACCCGCAAACTCAGGCTAACAGCTAGCTCCATTTCAACACCAGCTCTTAATGTATGCGGAATGCGCAACCATTGCGGATGTTGTGCAGAGAAAAATGCGCAGCGATGCGACACTGAGCAGGAGAGACGGCGTTTTAAAATGGCACGCAGCGGCATCATGACTGTGCAGCCCAGCTGTTGGCAGCGGTTTTGTTTTGTGTTTCAGGTCGAGGAGGAGAGTCTCCAGCTGGAGGAAGCTGCTGTGTGTCAGACAGATGAACCTGCACCTTATGCGCCCTCAGTGTGGGAGGAATAGCACAACAGTGCAGCTCAGAATGGCTGAAATGCACTGAAGGCGCCACAAACAGACAGTAAAGTGTCTATAAATGGACAATCAGAGAACATGATTGTTTTAATTGCCATTCATCAAGTATGACTTAGACTTTTTTAAGGGATACTGTTTAAAACAGTATTTAAAAATAGTTAGATTTTATATTTCCTAAGAGGAAACAAACAAAAAAAATATCACTTCAGAGTGTCTGTGCAACCGTAGCCATGTGAAAATGCAAGCTTTACGTGAAACTTTGAGCTGCAGTTAATGGGGAGGGGGCTGCCAGTACCAGAATTGGCCCGCCAGTCAGTTCTGCTCTAAACCAGGTCTGATCCATGACTGAGTACTACGAGGAGGGGGGGCTGCTGTACGAGCAATCACCTCCCATGCACATCAAAGTGGAGTCCCCGGAGGGAGCCTTTGGAGGGGCAGCCTCAGAGAACGGCTTCCCCAGGGAGGATGACGACTCGGACAACAGCTGTGACCAGACCAGCGTCTTACCTGGAGGACTTCCCTTCAACGTGGTAGTGGTGCATCCCAACATTATGGCACCCGGCATGTCATCAGATGACCTTTTGACCATTGAGCAAAGTAAGTTTGTAAAAGTGACGGCTGTTTGTTTGTTTGTTTGTTTCTATGCAAGTCGGCTATCGACTCTGAACAGCTTCCCTGTTCCTTCTGAAGAAAAGCTTTTCCCCCACAGCATGATGCTGCCACCATCATGGTTCACTGTGGGGATGTGTTTTCATGTGGTTGAGCAAAATTAGAGGTGTGTAGATTTGCAATTGAACCGGAGGAAAGTCTGGATGTTTCTCTAATTAAGCCACCTATGTTCTAAAAAAACCCAGTTTATGTGGAGATTAAATTACTCTAAGATGGACTTTTTATAAATTAGGTATTTCTAGAAGACAGTTGGTAGAATAGGATGATTAAATTCAAGCACACCAAAAGTTTTGGAAATAAGGCAGAATTTAATTACTCTTTACAATTATGCAGCTCTTAATAAAATAAACAAAAAAAAATAAATCCCAATAGCGATATTTAAGTTTGCAGTTGTAAAATTAAATGTTCCATGGATTTGAAAACTGTTTGTAACTGAAATGAATGTCAGGCATGTAAGATTTGTTGCTACTAGTAAATTAATCTTCTTTCTCCATTCTTTTTACGCTGTTCTGGAATGCAGTTAAGTTTATCTTTAAAATCAAAAAGACAGTTTGTTGCAAAAGGGTTAACAAGAGAAATATCTTTTGACATTAATTTAGTTTTTCCATCTAAAAATGTTGTATGTATGTAAATATTACACTAAAGTACATGCCTACAAATCTTTTGTGTCCATTATAAGGCTTGTATTTTCAGATGTGACTCAAAATTATAGCAGAAACAATATAATATAACAGAAAATTATTCAATTAAAATTATTATGACCACATTTTACTTTGCTCCTACGTTCTTATAATGTTTTTGGAGTTAACTAAATGCAGAAGATATTTTATTTATTTCCTTTTATTTTTACGTAACTCAGCAATCCATGTTCATGTTGGAAGAATACTGCAGTGCATGGAATAGGACAAATTAATGGCAAATTTCATATAAATAAGAGCTGACCTTTTAGTATATTTTGTTATTTTTATTAATTCTCTATGCTATGACAGACATATGTCTGTATTTTAATATATGTTTCAAGAAGTAAGGTTTTGTGACTAGATACATTCTATGTAGTGAAAACATGTATTAAATAGCTCTTCGATTCATAAATGTTATAAAATAGTGAACCTATACATAATGGACCAATGTTCAAGATCATATCATTTATGTTAGTTATAGGTGTAAATGGAGATTAAAATTTCTGAAACAAAAATATATAATAATGAATGTCACATTGTGTATGCAAATTGGTCACTTAAGTAAAATGTGCTATCTTATTATCCATGATTATTAAAACACAATTAAACACGCTTTGTTTGACAAACATCAGAAGAAACTTTTTTAGGTAATTTTTTGTTTTTTCTAATTGATGTCTGACAATTTAAAAAAAAAAAGAAGTTTTTTTTAAATTCGGTGTAATGAAAATATGGCTTTTCTCCTCAGACAGAGCCATGTCGGCGGCGCTGGCCGCCGGCGGAGCGGGTAAAAGGAAGAGTCGTTTCAGCGGAGCGGAGCTGGAGGTGCTGGTGTCAGAAGTCACCCGGTGCGAGGGCGAACTCTTCGGTCCCGCCGGGAGACTCCGGCGGAGAGAGAGGGAGCGCATATGGGCGGGGATCCTGGAGAGGGTCAACGCCGTGTCCCGAGTGCCGCGCACGCTTCGGGAGGTCAAGAAGCGCTGGGACGACCTGAAGCGGCGCAACGGGGGCAGGCTGGCGGACGCCCGCCACCGCAGCTGCTACCTGCCGTCCAGCAGGGGGGCGTCGATGCTCGGGCGCTCCGCCCAGCCGAGTCCGAGGCTCCAGCATCAGAGGCAGAAGCAGAGCAGCAGGCCAAAACCCATTTTCCCTTGCTTCCCTGACTCTGACCCAGGTAACAACAGATTTTTTTTCTTTTTTGTGCAGCTGTATTTGCAGTAACTTCTGGTCCCAACACGCAGGTGTAGGAGTGGACGGATCAGACAGGGATGCTTTGGAGAAAGAGGAAGAGATTTCTGAGCGTGAGAGAGACATGGGGGAGCCCGAGTGTGAGGCGGTGGAAAACAGCATAGACGACAAACTGGGACTGGGTCTGGGTCTGGGAATCGGACCACCGCCTACGTCGGAACGATGGCTGCCGCCTTCTCCTCTCTACAGCGCTCCTTTCCTGAACGGCAGCCCCCAGCCCAGTAGCCCCCAGCCGTCACTCGGGACGCAGCAGGGTCCCCTCGAAGCCCCGCCCCGCGGCTCGTGGCTCGAAGATGAGCTCCGAGGCTTAGGGGAGGCTGCGATTCAGCTGGGGAGTCGGGTGGAGAAGAGCCTGCGGGAGTTCGGGGAAAGCTTCAGGCAGGACATGAGAACCCTCGTCGCTTCACAAGAGGCACTAGCACTCAGTCTGCAGCAAAACAATGTCCTCCTGCAAAGGCTTCTGGGAGTGCTGGAAGCCCAGCAGCAAGCGCAGCCCCAGCAGCAACCGCAGCCCCAGCAGCATCGCGGACAACAAGCGCACCCGTCACAAACGCTGCAGCAGCAGCAGCAGCAGCAGCAGCAGCAGCACTTACAGCCACAGCAGCTACAGCACATAGAGCAACAGCATCTGCAGCAGACGCAGCAGCATCAAATGCACCTACAACAGCAGCCGCAGGTAACCCAGCACTCTAATAATCAGCCAGCGGCAGCGTCGGCACCGTCATCCCCAGAAATACACGGCACTTTCCCCCCGGACGCGGCCGCAGACACGAGCGGAAACCTGCACCGGCCGCGACGAGGGAGAGCTCTCGACCACCGGCGCAGGAGACGGCGCTGAGAATGTATTTTTAGAAAAATCAAAAACGTCGATGTTTGAAAATGTGATGCTCTTTTTACTTGCAGTATTTCTGTAAAAATTTACTAGTTATATATACTGTTTTTCATCTCACTCCATATCCGTAAGCCATTGTGTACTTAGGTCTGTTTTACAGAAAGGACTGGAGCAGTTTGTTGAAGTAGACTCAAGCTAATAGGGTGGCCTTTACATTACCCTCGGTACCACAAAAACGTGCATAAATCTGTGGTAAGAAAATATTTAAACAACAAAGCGATGGATTCACTTTACAAACTTTTCCAAGAGGGAAAAAAAGAGACTTATTATAGTCTCTGATGCTCAGTTTGCATGTTTCTCTGCAAAGTTCGGTGATGCTCTTACAGATTCAACCCTGACTCGGTTTTCCTGACTGACTACATCATCATAAAGTACTTGTGATCTGCACTTGTTTCCATAAATTGTAGTTTTGCAGCTGTTGTAAGTACCTTCTAATGTATGCCTGTGCATTTTTTATTTTTTGCTCCCTCACTGAAAGGAAACAAATTTAGGGAAAACGAGAAAATCACATTGAACCAGAATGGTGGCACTTCTTATTCAGGGCATTCAGTCGCCACTAGGCATGGGCCGGAATGGGACATTCGTTTCATGATGAGCTTCAGTGAAAAATACCAAGTTTCACAGTAATTACATGAAATTTTAAAGGAGACATGAAACCTAGTTCAATTGCTTTTAGTTAAACAAGCTGTCAGCTGACATTTTTGCTTAAGAAGAACAAATAGCACTTTTTATTTAGTTTCCACACCATGACAATCCATGTTTTTTTGTAACCAAAAATATTTTCCAACATGCAAGTTTCTTTGTTATAAACGAGGAAGATGTTATGGACTTTTGCTTTCGTGGTGACAGGCTTACGTTTGTATAGCACTTTATCAAGTCTGAGGGCTCCGAAGCGCTTTACCTAGAATCCGTTTTTCACACGATGATGGATGGCACCACCAGGTGAAATGTGTTTCAGAAGGACTCGACGGACAGGGCGTCAACCCACCGGGTACTGGATGGACTTCCACCCCTGAGCCACCACTGTTGTCTTTCTTTAAGCTTACAGCAATAGGTCGGGGAGGGGAAGCTCCCTTTTGCCTCCGATCAGTACTTTTTCTGGCACTGTGTGTAAAAGGGTTTTCAAAACGTAACTTTTTAAAACCCCGGTTCACTTGACAGCAGAATCGGGGGCTCTACCAACTAGTTGAGGTAAACTATGATTTATTTATAATGATTGTTCATTCATATCAGTATTAATCTTAAAACTTTTATTTTACAAAAGTTTCCAAATTTTTTAAATATGTCTTAAAAGGTACATTGTTTTTTCCTTGTGTCAGAAAAAAAAGTGTAGAAATCAGCAGATGGGCAGTGTGCATCAAGAAGTTAAAGTGCCGAACTGCCATTACAGCTGGGGAAAAACTTAAATGTGATGCTTTTTCTGGTATGTTGTGTGTGTTTTTGTTTGTTTGTTTGTTTTTTGGATGATACTACTAACTGGCCCATGCCTAGTCCCCACATGCTTGTTCTGTTTAAATAGTTTTCATTATACTTTTCCAGGTTTTGTCTGGACAACATTAAGCTGTGTTCTGAAGGTGCATTTTGAGATAAAATTGTTATATTTTAAAGCCTTTTTGAATATATATATATAAATATATATATAGCTATATATAAGGGGAAAAAACAGGTAAGCATCACAGTATGATTCAGACGTAAGCTCGTGTTTATGATGGACTTTTAAAGCATTCATTAGTATCTTGCAGCTATTGATAATCTTGCATGCAGTACCATGGAAGTGTTTGTAAATAGTTACAGAGGAGCATTAAATGGCCATCTATGTAGTTTTGCACAAGTTATATTTTGTAGATAGATGCCGTCAGATGAAATGTAACTAAACTTAATAAAATACAACTATGAGCTGCAGAAAAACAATGCATTGGTCACTTGTGGATTTGTTAAAGCATATAAAAAGTGATTTATATATACATTTTTAAAATTTTAATTAATCTTAAGTTTCTTAATTGTAAAAAAATTTGAATGCATAATAGAAATTTAAGAAATCCAGTCCTTGAATCGTTTGCGATCATTAAAAAGTGCAAGTAAAGTATAGAAACAAGATTAAAATCAAAACTGATTACATCATTAAATTTACAACTAATTAATTCAAAACTGGCAATCAAAGTTATGTTGTTTGACAGACCTGCTACTTGACCCCATGTCGAGTTGAAAAGTTACGGGGAATTATAATAAAGTTTTACGTGTAGTGTGTGCAACAACAAAGTCACAACAGCAGTAAACTGGAAATGTATAATTTAAAGCCTCAAATGTGTTTTCTTAGATAATGAAGCTCGTCTGTTTGTCAGTAACGAGGGTTTTATTTTGAAGGTGCCGACCGGAAATGTAATCCTGGCTTCATGATCCTTGTGAGCTTCTGTGCTTCGGACAAGGGGGTGCATGGGTGAAACATGGCCGCCGCAGACCCGAAGTCTCCGAATCGACAGAAAACCCCCGCAGAGGAGGTGGACACATCTGGGGAACAGGCCGCGGCGGCGAAGTCGGGATGCAGCCCGAACCAGACGGATGAGGCGGCGGGCGAGAAAAACGGGGTCTTCCCCAACGGTGAGCTCGGAGCCGAGGATGTTGGCAGCAACGGCGGCGGCGGCGGCTCTGCTGCCAGCCATTCTGGGGAGGTTGGTCTCGAGTCCGTTGCTGGAGCAGCAGACAAAACGACATGCGTCTCACCGGAGGACCGTGCAGCCACCGAAAAAATGGCCGAGGCCCTCGACAGCCAGCAGCAGGCTTTCGACTGGTCAGACACTGAAGACGACGAGGAAGGGGCGAAAACCCAGACGAAGGAAAATGGTAAAAGTGGAATGCCAACAATGTTGTTGTACGTTAGTTAGCTTTAGCCTGGGGCTAACCTGAGGTAAACTATCCCCTCCTGCTCCCGTGCAGACTCTAATCTCTGCTAACGGTATTTTTCATAGCAAAATCAAACTAGCATCCAACATTGTAGACTAGCAGCTTTTAACATGACTTTCTATCTTTATGCATGCAGTTGACCAGAGTGGCAATGTTTACTTTCCTACTTTTCGGAGGTTGGTCTTTATTTTGTTTATTATCATGTGCACAAACAGAAAAATAGAAAAAAGATTATTGCAGATTTAACCATTTCCAATTTGTAGTCCTACTGCAGTTCTGCACAGAATAAGAGATGGGCGATATAATCTGAAGGTAAACGCTGCACTGCTGGTTTTCAGAGTAATTTGAAATAATTGAACAGGTCTACCAGAATACTAATACAAAAATAATATTGCTTACAAGTGAAATATTTACCAGTCATCAGAGGAAAGTGAAACTCCTATATTATATGGAATCATCGCACAGCAATATATTCCAAAGCGTGGTTTCTATTAATTTGGATGATTTTGGCTTGCAGATAACAAACATCCAAAATTCAGTGTCTCAGAAAACGAGAGTACCTTGAAAAGGATAATTAATTGAAGTTCATGGTGTCACACCCTGATCAGCTAACTAACTCAAAGAACTTTCAAATGTTAAACCAGCTCTCAGTCTCGGTCAGTTGGCTACACAATCATGGGGGATGACGGCTGACTTCACAGATGTCCAGAAGTCAGTCATTGACACCCTTTACAAGCAGGGTAGGGTGATTGCTGAAGAAGCTGGTTATTTAAAAGCTATGTATCCAAGCATATTATCAGAAAATTAAGTGGGAGGAACAAGTGTGCAACAAATGTGCATCAGAAAGGACTGTCAAATGAAATTCATTACAGAAGAGCCACGAATAGTAGCAATGTCACATTTCCAGTTTCAAGCCTTTCCTCAACCAGAGACGACATCAGACGGATCTCACCTGTGCTAAGGAGAAAAGGAACTGGACTGTGGACCTTACCAAGCTCCGGCCAGAAACGCCCCTCGAAAGTCCCACATGACTACATGTCTCACATTAACGGCTTAGCTCCTATGTCTAAACATGGTATTTTTCGTTTCGACTGACTCTCTGCAGAGTATTTCTGTGTCGATTAGTGTAGCATTTCTGCCGGATTTTCACAAAATATCAGCCACAACAATGGACAGGGGAACCAGCTAGTTCATGTCATCTTTTTTGGACGACATCAAGGTGTTTTAGACACGCGATTCCTCCAAGATTGTGCGCGTCACAGCGAAAAGCTAGCGGTTGATGAGGAAAACAGCAGATCCTCACACCCTCAGTATAAATATACCTGTGGACAAGATCACTGACGCCTATTGTTCTTGCAAGGCTGGGTAAGGCGGACATTCATGGTTTAGAGGGTTCGAATGTGCCTAGGACTTATACATGGTACTCGGTGCTAGCGTGGCTAACATGATTAGCGTGGCTAACACGATTACAGTTTAGTAAAAGCCTTTTCAGGTGAAATAAAATCTATAATGTCAGATACGGTACACGTTGTATATTGATCTGTTCAGCTAATGTAAGACTGTAACAGACAGGCTTCAGGAAGGAGAAGTTGTATCGGTGCTGCCATTATGCTGTACTTAGCTAAAAGGTTTTCATAATGGATGTGTTATTGATTTATTTTTTTCATTCACTAAACACAAAGAAAGCAAAGCAATAATACTTACGCCAGCAGACAATCCTTTGTTCTTATTGATCCTACGACGGTTGAGCTGCTAATGCATCGTGAAAAAGTTTAATCCAAGCAAGACTTTCCGTTTCAGATTTTGGAAATCTGTGAATTTTAGTTCCACA
>CAEGAF010140049.1:0-51082 GCA_903067075.1 Micropoecilia bifurca
GGACTATATAACTATATAACTGAGCACTGTTTTACATAACTATATAACTGAGCACCGTTTTACGTTGCACATTTAGGGTTAGAAAAACTCAAATTTCAAAGCATTCATAATTCATGAGCACATCATCATCCAACAAGTTAATGTCATTTACATCTTTGCTCAAGTCTGGCCTTTTAGAGCTCATATCAATATATTAGTCTGTCTGAATGCTAGCTCACCGATTTCAATATATCTGTAAACTGAGATTTTCTACCTTACACAATTTGTGAGCTTGTAATGCATCATTCCAGAGACATTTCATTATGTTCCTCTTTAAAAAATGCTGATTTTACACCCTTGAATCAGGCTCATTGAGAACATATGACAAAGCAACACTGAATATGTGCCTATGTGTGTATCACTTTAATAAAATGTCATATTAATGACTTTAATATGTTCTAATATCTTACCAACACAATATCAAGCAACACTGATGCTGTTATCACATCATGGTATCTTTCCTCCCGACTAAGACCCATCTGGCTTTGCTCTTGCTGTCTTTCTTTCTTTCTTTCTCTTCCTGTCCTGCACGCTTCAGTGTGTTTTGATTACTGGCCGTGTGTGAGCGTGTCGGCACTTGGAAATAGAGCAGGATGGGCATTTTTTTGGGGGGAAAGAAGGATCACAGATGGGCCTTGTCAAATCTCTGTACATCTGGCTTTATTCCTGTCCAATTTCGCCCACACGCACACACACACACACACACACACACACACACACACACACACACACACACACACACACACACACACACACACACACACGGTCACTCTCTCACACACTTTCAGGTTTATGCTCAGTAAACTTTCTTGATTGTGAGTAACCTTCCAAAAGAACACATATGCGCGCTTTCAGACTTTTAAATGTCTTGCAGACGCATTTTTATGCATGCATGTTCAGGAGGACCGGAGTGCTCAGAAATCCACTTGGACACACACAGTCAGTGAGTCTGTGTGTGCAGCAGGGCACAGCGGGTATGGACTCCTGTTGTGTTTTGTGGTTGCCAAAGTAATGATGCCAGAGAAACTGGACTTTGCCAGTTTTAATTGTAGCCAAATACATACCATTGTAAGGATGATAGAGTGCCAACTCTGACTTGTAACACAGCGCCCCCTATTGAGCCAGTGGCTGTAGTGACTGGGAACATTTCAGATTCATTCAATGTAGATTATTAATAAATACAGAGTTAAAGTATCACTTGTTTTCATGAATTAACACTTTCTCTTGCATTTGTGAAATGCAATCAACAATCATATTAAAAGTTCCTTTGATTTTTTTTTTTCAGACAAAATAGCTGAAAATGAATAAACATTACTTAAACATTAATAAAACATTAATAAATGAAAACGATGTCTAGTATTTCATCGTGTATTAGACTCTATCCAAGGGTCAAGTTGTGCCTGCATGAAAAAGCTCTGCATGTGTGTGTCAGGTGCTCAAGGTCTCTGTCCAGCACTCTGACATATGCTTCAGAGGATTCCTGTGGATACAGAAACATCCATGCAGACACCTCAAGGACACCCATAATGATGGAAAATGAATGAGGGAAGAAAACACAGAGCTTGCAAAACCTAATGTGCTGATAGGTTGTGACCATATGATCTATGGCCTGTGATTATTTTAAGCCTCACATGAAAATGTTTCAGCCTCTAGGGAAAATGTTTTTTTCAACCAAAAGTAGCAGCAGGTATGTGTCTGTATAACAATGACTTCAAAAGGATATGCAAAACTCGTCTCCAAAATTTTGGAAGCATTGAGCTGCTATGTTTTCAAAGAATAAAATGAAATCATATCCCATGGTAACATGAAAAGTATATTTTATGGAAATCTTTCATATATAGAATAGAATACATAAAAAATTTGAAATATCCTTTGTCCCTCGGTGGGGATTTCAGGAGTACCAGCAGCAAAGTGACAGGCAAGTGGAAGCATGCAGATTCACACACTGGTGAAAATATAAAAACAAAAACAGTAGAATACAGTAAGACCAAATTTACAGCATAAGAAAAAATCTATACAGTTAAGATTTAAAGAATGAATGGGATGACTTAGGATTTTTCACAATATGCATTTATATTTGTGCATAAAAGCAGATTTTTTTCAAGAAATGGAAGAACTTTGCAAGAATATAAACCTACCAAGTTTCAACTTGTTTGTAAAAGTGCTGGTTTTGAAGACTAACAACTGCCGGGAAGAAGGACCTATGATGATGCTGCTTTTTACGTAGGATGCAACAGTCCAGGGGCGGCGCTATAGGGGGGGCTGGGGATTCAAGTCTTGAAACCAATGTATTCCTTTCCCGCCAAAGTTTTGGTGGAAAACGGAAACATGGAATGCAAATTATCTGATAGATTGTACAGGAACATCTTCAGATCTCAGGTCAACGTGCCAAAGAATCACCTTACAAGGATCTTATCTCAGCTTGAACCATATTGGACTTCAAGATACAAACTGACAAAATGTTAATGGCCAACCAACTACACATTGTGATTAATGATAACCAGATAGAAGCTGGTGTGTTTGATTTTGTCCATGCTACACAATGGAAATATCAGGAACAAAGGAAGATGAAAAAAATGGTCCAATACCAAGTGAGCAAGATTTGAGTTGGGACTCTGGTTAGGCCACTCAGAACAAAAATTAAGATTATTTAAAAGCTTAGTCTGATAGGACTACAGATAATAATGGGGTTATCTCAGTTTTTTGTGATGTTTTTGTAACATGATAATTATGTATAATTTTAAAACTTGAAAAATTATGCCTTTAGATTATTTTCAAATGTTTCCTCACTTTACAAAAACACTTTAGTAACTGTGTTTAACTGAAACTTTTAACTTTTCAGCTCCCTATGCTGTACTGATTTTAAATTTTTTCTTCTTACCAGTCATCTTAATGTTCAGTCAAAAGTTTTATTCATGCGCTGCTTCAAACCCATTTACTAAGACTGTGGACTGGAGTGTAATTTTTGGTGAGTCCTGTGCAGCCACCTTGTGAAACATAGACATGCCAAAACCACCACCAGTTATCCAAATTGACATATTTGTGCAAATTTTCACAGACATTTTATCATCTTTTTCTCTCTCTCACCCTGTACTTGTTTCCTGCTTCCTCTGGGTCTGTCGTCTTCCCCCTATTCTGTTACTTGCTTGCAGTCTGACGTTCCTTCTGCTTGTCTCCTCAACTTTAAACTTATCCCTCCGTGCCCAGGCACCATAACCAAAAGACCTGCTTACTCATTTTTACACAGAGGTAGCGGTTTATTCAGCTGCTCTTGTTTTTTGTGAAGTCGCCTCAGTATGAATTGCCCTAGACAGCGCTACTCTGTCCCACCCTCATTATATTTTCACACTCTGCTTCCCAAGGACACATAAAAATACAGTCATGCAATTTCCCTCTCAAACTTTTCATTCTGCATGTGCTTTTTTTTCATTTCACTACAATTGGAGAATAAACTTCATTTTTGTTCATTATCTAAGAAGATAATACATTTACAATGTCAAATAAGTGTTGAAAACATTAAAATCTCTTTTTACAGTATACTGAATTATTATAAATACCTGCCAGGCAGCCATTCATTTTAATACAACTTCCTACATTTACTTAACATAAGTTTTTTTTCTTCCGTGTTTAATCACCTGTGTTTGATGTAGCTGTATGAAGTGGTTTGGGGCTGTGACAGCTGATAGACACAGGTGTATATAAATCACATTACTGCAGCACAATCACGTAACCTATTCTTTGTCATTGGTTTCATTTCGTGTTATTCTAATAGTTGCCCATAAACCATTTATGAAATAGTTTGCTTTTATGCTTTTAGAGAACAGTAATAAAGCTCATTGCACCTTTCATTCAGTTTTTCACACCTACATTTTCTCTTTTGTAGTATTGAGTAACTCCGTAGAGCTAAAGGATTTACTTGTTTTGTCATTTTTTTTATCTATAGATATGCGGAGCAGTCGACATTACTAACATTACAAGAGAGAAGCAGGCATGGAAGTGTCTGTTTTACCCAGACACTTCTTAATCCATTCACTGAGATTAAAGCATCTCAGTGAATGGAGATGCCTTAATGTCATGTTTAAAAATGCATCACCTTAATAATATGAAGATCATTCTATACGTTAGGGTTTGGCAATTAGGCGCCAACCTTACAACTACATGTTTATGCTGCTCAACGTGTGAGAGTCTGATGCAAATCTGACAATATGCCTTCTAGCATTGGCATTGAAATATAAGACAAATCCTGGAGTGGTGAAAGGGTTGAAAAGTAGCAGAGAGAGACGTAGCAGCAGGACTAAATGACAAAGGGAACATACAGATTAAATAGGCAACAAAAATTGATAAAGCACATCTGTGAAGATCACATGTGAAACTGCGTCACAGCTGGAGTTGCCTGAACAAGCTTGAAGGCACCTCAATTTTATACTAGGGGAGAAGAATCCCATCCTCCTTTTGTGGAGTAAAGCTGCCATGGCCGTGCTAAACAGACACCCAGTCTGGGGTTTGCCAAGCAAACACCAGACTTATTTTTTGCACTCAAATCAAAACAGTCGCTTTTGTATTAGTGGTTAATTTTTCAGTACTAGTGAATGTACTTTGATGGAAAAATGTCCTAAAAATGGCATTTAATTCTTTTTTCAACATGATTAAAATTGAAAAAGAACAAAGAATACACATTGAAATGTACTGAAATCAGGTACTACAAACAGGCAATATGTAATTTTTATATATGAGGGGCCATTGCTCATAGAATGGTGTTAAAACCTAGTGGTGCTTTAATGCAAGCTGTGATGTTTAGTCGATACCTCATGGACACAACTGTGAGCTTGTGTTTATATCAAAATGTCTCTGTGATGGAAAAAGTGTTAAAGACGCTCCATACATTATGGCCTTTGTGTGCGTCAGTGAATGGAGATGATTGTGTGAAAGAAGCTGATATATGTGTCCATGTGTTTATGTCAAAGTGCAAATAAACTAAAAATTCATTGCAATGGTCATTAAGGATGGATTTATGCAATGTCAGTTTTATGTGAATAAATTATTTTCTGCTCTGCTGAACAAAGAACACACAAAGCCAGGTTCCACCAACAACTTTAAGTATAATAATGGTCAAATTATTGTTTGACCTTTTGATGCTGTTCCTCTCTTCTGTTTTTTTAACTTTCGTCCTCTGTCAATTTTTCTCTTCAGTGTCTGACAGCTCGTTAGGAGCAGCAGGGGGTGGACCGGGCGCAGGGCCGGACTTTTCCCAGCCTCGTTTCTCCTCTTCCCTCCCGACCTATCTCCCAGTCCAATGCCAGCTAAGCGGCACTGACTCTGCCTTCTTTCTGCGGGAAGCTAATCAGGAGGTCATGCGAAATGGCAGCCTGTCATCACGGACTGAGCCGTTCTTTCTTCACCAGCTGGAGCCAAGCGTTTCTCCACAGTCCCAGCCGAGTGTCAATTGCAGCTATGGAAATCTGAGCATTGAGCAAATGATCCCAACGGAGCTCCTTCAAGGGCCTCAGCCACATTTGCTGACCTCAGTCAGTCAGGTGACGACAAACTGGAGGATCAAAGGTCAAGTGGTGGTCCCTAAAGTGGGATCAACAAGACCATGGATACAGGTACATCCAGATTGGTTTTATCACTTCTTTGGTTTTTGCCTTTGTCACAGCTCGTATTTATGATGACAGAAGTTTTTTGTTTTCTTAAAAAATTCAGAACAAGTTAGAGAACATAATTTTCTGAGTTCTCTCTATAGGTAATATTTGCAAATTTCATGTTTCATGTATTTCTTTGCTTAAAAAAAAAAATACATCCCTTACCTCCGGTTGAATCTCAAATTGGCCAATCAGTAAACAGAAGAAAAGTGAACAATGGTATCAATTTTCAGCGCTGTTATACAATTTTAGTCTGCCTATGATTGTAGGTCTGCAATGGCAGCAGAGGAAGTGAATGAAGCCGTTCAGTCTGTGTTGGCCAAACTTCCAAATATTGAATTAAAACTGCCATCTTATTTGGCTCGACGTCGAACTGACTCATTGCAGACGTCAGAGCTGTTTACCCTATTACACAATCAGTTATATAGGTGATTGGGTAATTGTTTCACCCAATCAATTAGTGATTGGGTGAAATTTAAAGCTTTGATAGAGTCCATACCTCCAGCAAACAATTGTTTCTCAGCAGCTGGGGGTCCAGACCCTCCGTATCTTAAGGTGTTACCTTAATAATTAAATCAGCAGTTCACAGATTTTAAAATAGTTTCCATAGAAACTAAACACTTATCAAAGAAATTGCTCCTTCAGTTCTGATTCCAGCGATGTAAACATATTTGATTTCATAATATATCCATTCTGCAAATAACTATCAGTTCTGCAGCAGGTGTGTGGTTTTTTATGCTTCTGAAGGAAAACCAACAATATAAACAAATACAACATGGTGAAAAATGTAACTCCCGGTATAATTAAGAAAAGTGGACTAAGACTGAAGAGAGACATTATTTCCTGAATTTTTTGGGTGTTTGGTTTTTGTATTCTGGTATTGATGTATTTACCTTTACAATCTACTTACTTTAATCTTACATGCATTTATTTTCTCTATAGGTACTATTTTATCTGATTGGACGGCGCTGGGATGAGCCTGACCCGCTTCCTAGGTCCATTCTCCCATGTGTCCGCGCCTTGGCCGTACGTGACACCAATGAACCAGCGCCTTCAGCAGGCTGCCGTCTCATGGGGCCATCTGGCTTCTGCGTGGTCCGTCTGGAGATCCCACCAGCTTGGTTTACACCATCACAAGTGAGAAAAAGACCTCACGAAGTGTCTCTACCATCAGTGGATGTGTACTACTCAATCATACCAGTGGAAGGGGCTGGTCAAGACTGTCCATCCATTGTGAATGAGCCATGGAAAGCTCAGAGTTCAAATGTCGGACCTCTTGGAGGCCTGGGGATTGGCCTTGGAGGACAGTGGGGTACTTCGGACGACGGAGGGCTTCAGGACATGATGAAAGCTGGTACTGTGGAGATGAGCATCGGCCCAGTTTCTGCTAAGGGAGAAAGACTGCAATTAGATGAGAACCTGGAGGTACTTGTACCACCAAGTCCACTTCGACTTGGCAGAACAGTTTCATTTGGCATATACATGAAGACGGATTCAAACCTGGAACACTTCACATTGAGGTAAGACCGTACATCTTTTGTAGAACATTTTTGCTTAAACTGGTTAGAATTTTTGTCTATTTTTGGCTATTTGTTTCTGTTTGTTAGTTGCTTCGCTATATCGACCTACTCATCTCCTGCATATGTGCCATGTTTAAGTTCTCAATGCTGCCACCTCCCAAAGTTGATGGGAGGCTGTCACCTTTGTTTGCTTGACATTTTCCAGAAGTCAGCAACGTAAATAGTAACTTTGCAAGTATTTATGGCAGATCTAACAGAAACGGAGACGCAGAAATAAAACACAGAACAGGAAAAGTGCAACTGGGACTGAATGAAAACTGAAGAGACAAAGAAAGAAAAGAATGAGTATAAAATTAGAGAATCTGGGTTACAGAAACCAGAGGGCAGTACCCTTAATGGGTCTCAGGTGCGTTTTAAAAAGCCAGAGTACACGAGGTTTTGACAGAGGCCGAATATCTGTGTTTGCCTTATCCCTTTAGACAGCTCTTTTGTTCTCTGAGACAATAAGTTCACAACCACTGATCTAGAGTAAGCATTCATACCTTATTCTATCTATTCTGCCTCATTTCAATGACTTCGGGGATTTTAGGCTGTCAAGTGACAGATGTGCAAATGCATCATTCTACCCAGCAAATAGCTGAGTGCCTGGATCCATCAGACAGTAGAGATAATACTTTTCATGCAGTAAGTTATAGTGACAAAATTTTAAACATCATGGTTTTTTTACTGCTAGTTGAAAAACATGCTGTTGTATTGGTTGATGGTACTAATCCCAGTTTGTTTGTACATTTAGAAAACCACTCTGAATAAGGGTATATTTTTCTTATGTTGTGATACTTATATTATGAAAGAGAAGGTACATTTGTGTTAATATGAATGCAATGTGGATTTTCACTGTTCTGTAGATCAACACATTTTTTTTTACTTCTGTGCAAATGTTTTCCTCCTCATTTTGGCCATACATAAACTTGGGAAATCTTAAGAAAAATTCTGACATATGACCACAGGTTTTCTTGTTTTCTTAACCGACTTTTTAAATAATTTAATACCAAACAATACCAAAAACCACAGAAGTGCAGGAACTTCATTTGAAAGTGGGAGCCTGAGAGTGGATTTTCATTAACCTAAGTGAAGTCACACCTCAACAGCTGTGACAAACCTAACATGAATCAATAAGGTACTGATTACACACACTCAAAGAAATCAAAAACAGGCTCTGCCCAGTAAAGTGTTCACTAAGCATTAACTGAATGTGCTAATATGGATAAGAGGCCTGAGACTGGCAGTAAACAAAATTGTGAATCAGAGTATTGATCAAGTGTTTTACTTTTTTACACCTCTTGCTGTCCTTGCACCTGAATATATAGTCCTCCCCATTCACTGGAGTTGAGTGGGATATTGTTCCTGTGTTATACAATTTAAATGAAGACTATCATGGTCAGTTAGGGGCATTTATTGATGATTATACAGACTTTGACATCAAATGAAACTATTTGTTCCAGCTATAATAATTATCAGATTAATTTATTTCATGTTTACTGTGTCCCCTGCATGACTTGTGGCAATCTGGAGACATGCCTTCTTATGGTTTTCTATACAAAATGCTTTCCTTTTGCCACTTATCTGTTAAGAATAGATTTGTGGAGTACACAACTATCCTGAAGACATTAGTTGAACTGGATTTTATTTTTTTAAAAAAGAGAGAGAATATCCCCCTTTTTATACATTTTACCGTAATGCACTATGTTGTGGGGGTCAATAAAATACGCTGATGTTTATTTGTGAGATAACAAGACGCTGAAAAGTTCATTTAGGGTGTGAATACTTTTGAGACTCACTGTGTAAGGTTTACATGAAATGAACTTCATGACAATGTTTCTGCCTCCATCCATGTTCACTTAAAAGAACCAAGGAAGTTAGACAACTTATTTCTTTATTAAATGTCTTTCAAGTGCTTCACCTCTATGGTATATTTGGTATGTTTTTTAGTGACCTAAGGCTGACTATATGGAGCCAACAACCTTTCATTCAACAGCTTTGTTCTAGCATATCATCTCTGCCAGGTGGAAATGTGATTAAGGGAACAGAGAAAGCAGTTTATCATAATGAAAATTACTGAGTGACATTTTTCTAATTAAGTAAGAACTTGGTTACTCATTGTTGTCTGTTATTATTGTTTTGATTGGAAATTTGAGAACAATTAAAACGATGAAGTTTCAATGGATTATCCAAGATAAAGGAAGCATCTTTATTAATGTGATTAAGCCATTTAAAAGTACATTGGAAATGGGGATACATCTGCATTTCTTTTTGTTCAACAACTCTTCAGGTCATTTGAGGATGGTGAAGAAAAGAGAGTGTGATTACACTTTGGTGCACAATGTTTCACTAATTGCTGACATATACAAATACACCCACAGACAAAGAGAGGGAAAATAAACGATCTAGCACTCAGCCTACTTTATCTTTGTACACATGTCATTGCCATGCACACACGTCAACATTGCACATGCATGTTTGTTATACATAAAAGTCCTGTATGCATGTAACAGTTGCACATGCACATATATTTTGCACTTACTTAAGTGGACGGATGCATATAGAAATTGAAAGGTCACCTCTTTCGTTGCCTTGCAAATGCGTCATCTTTATTGTTCACTTCCTATATGATTTCTAGATTTATATGTCTGAAACCAGAAATCAGATCTCCTTTCCTGTGTTTGGTCAGTTGGAATTACCAATTTCTATTTGCTAAATGCCAGAAATGTAGCTAGAATTTTTATTTTTTTTACTTTAGTTTTTTCTTTCATCAAATCCCAAAAATAGAGATAGTTGTGCATTTTCAAACTGCAATCTGGCTTTTTGTATTTCTTTAGAAGTAAAGGTTTCTTCCATGCTGAAAGGAGATGCAGGACATTTTCTCACTGTGAATAACAACACTTCTCATCTTACCAGCATCAGCTAGCATGTTCACAAGGTCTCTGGCTTTTGTTCTGGGGTCAGTCTGTACATTTCACACCAAAATATGTTTATCGCTGGTGGAAAATATATTTCTAACCTGATAAATTGTCTTCTATACCCATTTCCATTTTTGTGCATTTAAATGAAAGTGCAAAGGCTAATTTTCACACGTTCTAAATATTTATCATTTTCCATTGTGAGTTAAGCTTTGTCTGTACATGTTTGCATTTTTTTTTACCTGCAATTCTTGCCCCCTGCCTGTGCATGCAACTTGATGGATAATCTTCTGTGTCAGAGGCACAGTTAGACACGTAATAAGGCTTAAGTGGATCTCATTTGTGTGCAATAGTTTTGTGCATGCGTATATTTATGTGTGAGACATAATAAGCCTTAAGTGTGCTCCATTACATTGAGGTGATGTGATTATGATAAACTACTGAGGAGATGGAGGGACACGAAGAGAGGATTGAGTCAAGAAGACAGAGAGAGGGTAAACAGAAAGGTAGCAAAAGCAAGAATGAGGAACAATATTTTAACAGCTCAATATATGAATGGAAAAGATTGATGGGGAAGGGAAACGAAACAAAACATGTCGCACTGTTTTGCCCTTACTGCTTAAAGCAACAGACAGATGAGTAGCTCACATTTTATCTATTGCATAGGCTGTCAGTTCTGTGCTACTTTTAAGAGAGGCATTTACTCTGCCTGCCCAAAAAACTCTTACTCTGGTATGTTTTTTGTGGGACCATAGTAACTTTGCTTATGGTATACATTCACTCTTGCATTCATTTGATAAGCTTCTGCAATGTTAGGAGATTTATTCTATCAAGAGTACCATTCATGTTTCACCAAGATGATCAAGTCCAACCATTGTCCAAAGCCTTCACCAGCACATCCCAAAGATTCTTTGTTTGGTTGAGGCTTGGACTTCATAGCCACTAATTGATGTGCTGAGATGATGCCCAATGCTTCCTGAACTACATTGACCCAATTCCAGTCCAATAAATCCTGGTATTATCATCTTCATCAAGGAAGAAAAACAAAGACACAATCATTCAGGATCATTATGACCATATTTCCTCCTCAAAAGTAGTTCCACACTTTCTGTACGTTTTTTGATACTGCAATGGACAATTACCCCAATTTTAATTATCCTTACAATCTCTTTAGATATAGTCTCTGCTTGTTGCATGCTGATCGACTGTGCACAATTATAAGGCAATTGGGTATTTTGACCATGTCATTTTAAGCTTGTTTTCTAACCCCAAACTGGATAAACTTGAATGCTTAATGGGTTTATGCATAGCAGGTGGTGTACATCTGCAATGAAGGAGAACATGGCCCAAGGAAATAAACACCTTATATCAAGATGTGTATAATTAGGCAGCTTCTGTTCATTAGACAAAATACAAAGTAAAGACTTAACTGATGCAAAATAGTAAAGAAATTACCAAATGTCTCACCAAACATGATCACAGAAAGGAGTTTAAAAAGACATCTAATTTAATATTTTTAGAACTGTATGTGGCAGCCATCATTTTTCCTACGTCATGGACAAATGATGAAGCAAAAAGTGTTACTTGTATGAGAATATATGAGTAGCAAGAAAACACAGGGATTCAAAGACCAATATAGGCACCAGGATATACTGTGATGAGACCAATTTAATGGATAAGGTGATTATTTAGAGTGCTGCTTCTAAAGAGCCTGAAACAGAGACTGTTTCAGGCCCAGCCTGAAACAGAGACTGGACACAGTGGTAATCCTGTTTCAATGGATATCAAAGATTACCTTTCAGGAATGTGAGAGGTGGAAGAAAAGAAGGGGTCAAAGACATAGTAGTGATAAATGTATGTATGTAGTAAGTTTTTTCAGTTGGATTTGTGGACACATTTTGCAGTGAAGACCAATTTATTTGCATATTGATACATTGATTTTTAAAGATTAAGACTTATAGCAGCCAGATTCAGCCTTAGATGACAGAAGAGCACAAATATTTATCCACAAATGAGTAAAAGGATTAAACATTTTATGTGCAACAAAGTGTTAAATGCAAAAAAAAAATGTTTATGAAGGAAGTCCATCTAATTTCACCCAACTGTCATATGTTCATCCACAGCCAACATGTAAGAAATCTTAAAGCAACTTAATCTGAAAAAGCATTTGAAATTAGACTGTCAGCAGAGCTACGAACTGAGTTTATGTGTATACATGCTTTTCTGAGGCTACTTTTTTGTCATGCAATAAGTTAACTCTGTCAATCACAATTTAGTAACATTTAATGGTTTGTTGGTTTAAACAGAAATTCAAGTAAATTATTACACTAAATATAAAAGGATTTCATTTAATTTGGACCAAAAACATTTCACCATTTGAGTAAATAAGTGGCGTATGAAATAAGAACACCATAAGGCCCAGCCTGCCATGTAATAAATACATTTTCAACTTGTCGCAACATTTAGACGCACATAATCTTCATCATTAGCCGACTAACTGACAGCACAGTTAGAACCAGGTAATGAAGCAGATACTAATCACTTTGACCTCCAATCTGTTACCATTTCCGCTTGCAAAAAATGCAGTGAAAAGCATAATTTAAAAGTTTTGAACTTTTCAAAATAGGGCTATACATATTTTTCAGTTTTGATCTCTTTCACATTTCAAACATTACAAAGTTAAACAATACTTAGATATGCATATTTTCTATTTTTCCATGTTTTTTGTCTAGATGGTGATGGCTTTACATTACACAAAGTATAAATTGTATTGAAATGACTAAAATTGTATCAGTATAACAAGTACACTTTGGTCATACCATTGTTTTTGTTTTGTTTTTTGTTTTTTTTTTGTGCCTTTTTTGACAATTGTCTTTTAGGCAACTATACTAATACATTGGACAATATTAGCCTAATTATATTTTTGGGAAGCATCACAGTGTGGACATAAAGCCATAGATGCTGAGGCATATCTAGAAGTAATGCATGTGCAGTTGTTTGAAAGATCTGGTATTCAGTTGTACAGTCGTAGCCCTGGAATTTGTTTCATTATACATTGCTGAACAAGGCATGCATGATATTGAGAAGTAGCAGATTAAATTAAGAGATTAAATATCTTGCCTGGTAAGTTAAATTACACTTTCTATCAACAGGCAGGCTATGTGGAATATATTAAGCATTAATTCTCCTAATTATGTATTTGAATGTGTAAATATGAGACATGGTGAGTAAAATAGCTGAAATGTGAAGAACAGAATGTTGGGTCCAGTGTGGTTAATTTATTCCTCCATTTGCAACTGGGAATGCTGTCAAAGTGAATCAATGCAAAATGAATGCAGATCATAATTTTTAGCTCTAACAGTTACACACCAAATACCTCATCCTTAACATCACAGCTGTGATCTTATTGGTTGTTGTCACTTTCTCATTCTCCGCCACTCTCTTTCAAATTGGGAAAGCCACACTAGACCATGGTAAATTGATCAGGAACATGCAGCATAAACAAACACTGCTCTCTTTTGTCTGTTTAACCCAAACTGTCACTGGGTTTCTGTTTATTCTCGTAATCCACCCGGTTCTATCTGTTCCGCCTGCAGCAGTCCTCCTCTACTTTCTCTCCACTGTATCCCTTCAGTTTCCCTGTCACCCCTTCCTTCTTTCCCCTCCCGTCTTTTGCTACCTCTGTCTCGTTCTTTCAATCTCAAATCGGTCCTGAATATTCATGAGGGTGTTTGCATTGCTGGCTCCTGAAAGAGGCTGAGTACACAAAGGTGACAGCCATCAGCCTCGAGATAGCGTCAGTGTTTGTGCATTTTGGGGCGTCGCATTTGTGTGAGGGTGAGGAAAATAGACAGGGGTAAACACAGAGGAGGAGAAAATGAAATGAGGACAAAGAAGAGAGAACAGAGTCGGAAAAGACAGAGGTACTATTTTGGCAGTCTGCTCTGCCAAATAATTGACATTATCTCTGAAATTGCAATTACCAACTTGCAGAGTGTGTTTGAAAATGAATTTTAAGTTTTTTGTTTGCTTTGAACCTCAGCTACTGATACTGACAGTGATCCTCTTTGCACATGCACCACACTTTCGAGTCTCATGTCACACGCTCATTTAACTGTCTCCACATACAAAATTCCTCATCTTTTCCCTTTGTCAACTTCCGGCACTCCTCGGCCCCTTTTCGTCTTCCTTTTGTGTTCGGCTATCGCTCTTTGCGTCTGGCTCTGCTATTACAAATTTAGGGGGTGTTGATATGCAAATTGCTGACCTTTTTTTTTTTTTTTTGCTGTGCTCATTGTTCGCACCACTCACTGTTGCTGGATAGAAGAGCCCCATTTAGATACTGGGCTCCTGCAGAAGGCACCTGCATTCCTGTGAGCTGAACATGTATCAGTTGCTTGGTGATGCTCTTTCAAACGTCACGCTGAATTTCTATTGGTTTGAATATTTAACTGAGGAGTTTAAAAACGGATATTTGCTAATGGAAAGGAATCCCTATCTGAAAGTTTATTTTATTTTTTGTTGAAGCTTTTTTATTTCCCTGACTTCTGAAAATATATTGTGTGTATTAGTATACTAGAACACTCTTGAAATAGGCCACAGATAAACTTATTGTAGAAGTTACAACTTTACTAGATGCTGCTTCATTCTTCAATGAGAAATTATTTTGAGTAGTTGATAAACTTGCATTTTTTGTTTTTTTGCACTTTTTTCTTCAGCAAAACAACAAATATTTGACATCGGAGAAATTTGTGTATAAACTTAAAAAATAAGACACATGATTGTGATTTCCCCCTTTCAGTTTGTCATACTTTTACAGTTTTAACTGTGTCAACATCAATTTATTTTGGTATGAAGGTAAGCTACTTACTAAAGCCACACAAAAGAAAACAGACGATGACACAAATGACCAAACAAAACATAGTGCATACTGTAGCAAATAATGAGTACTGCAAATAACTCCTCACCTTGACACTGAGTTGTGTCATCATTGGTCTTGGTTGTTGTCCTGTTTGGGCTTTTGCTTCTTCATTATTGGATTCATGACTTGATTTAAAGAAATGCATGATTGAAAATGATTGCAACTGGAACACTCTTAGACACTCTGCTGATCAGTGGTCATAATGGCTCCTGTTTAGGCCTCGCAGTTAAAGGCACCTGAGCACCAATTTCTGTTTTCCCTGTCACTGGGCTATAAAAGATTTGCTTATTTTACCCCTCCATCCTGCCCACTAAGCACTCTCTGCTCCACACTTATAAAAGATCAACTTGAAACTAATTAACATAACACAAAGTGTTGACACAACACCAAATGTTTTTTTGTTGTTTTTTTTTTTAAAAAAAGAAAAACGAGAAACTGCTGTAAAATTAAAATCAGATTTTAACAAGTGCTTCTCAGCGACAAATGACGTTGGACAATTACCTTTTTTATGTCTAATGGAAGTTTACTGACCACAAATCCAGCAGCTGAAAAACTCTAGTGGAGATTTAGGTATACAGGGAAGAATTTATATTCTTTCATTGTCAGTGATAGCAGTGGTGTAAAATTTAAAAATATCTTTAAAATATCCTACATTATATCATAATGTTGATGGTGAAACAAACAAATGAATAAAATGACCTGTTGCATGAATATAGTGATTTTTATTAGACTTTTAATATGTGAAAATCACTACTTATGTCTAGTTAAATTTATGTAGATCTAGATAATCTACTGATAAACACAATCACATTAAATGTATTTAATGGAACATGATTTGAGTGAAACAAAAAAAGACTCTTTCTCAGTTGACTCTGTCCAACCAAATGACCCGAACCGCAATAGTTAATTATAGAGATAAGATCAAAACGTTTTAATAAAAATAAGTTTTACAAGAAATGTTTGAAATATCATACATAATAATCGTGTTTGTTTGCTTGTGTGTATCTTAAAAACAAAATAAATAATTTCATTTCAAAACTGTGAATTGATTGTATGTCGGTGAAAGAGGCCGGACAATTTTCATTTTAACTGTGTGATCAAAATCCAAAAGCCTGAATTCTTTCCTTAAGGTTTCTACAAAGTCAAAATTTCCGGTTCAAATGTTAAACGTGAATCAAAGAACTCATACTTGATGGTTGATTTTGGAAAAGCAGGCCTGGCACATAACTTAAGCACAGCTTACTCTCTGACTTTCAAAGCTAAGGAATCCAATGAAAGTCTGTGGATTTACTAACAGGAAGAAAAAAAGATGGAGTTCAAAAAAGGTGCCGATGACGGTGTTCACTTCATTCCTCAGTGGAGTATGGAGTCTCAGCAGACACCTTTAGGAACTGTCTTCATAATTACTTCTGATTAACTAGTTTTGATTTATTTAAGTCTTTGGCACTTTATGACTTCATACTAAAGAAAGCAGATAATAGATCAGACGTGAAAAAAAACAACCTTATTGCATTGAAAGTTGCATTCTTGTTAACTTATTTTCATATTTCTTATACCGATGGTAGTTACTTGTATGAATGTGTTCTTTACTTTCTACTCTTAAGTGCCTTGCCTTTAAATAACTGAATCTTCAAAGTCCAAAACATACACTTTGAAAATAGTGACAAGTTTTTTCTATTTTTTATAACCTTATTTGATCTCAGTCAAGTGTGACTTTCCCTTCTCCCCTTTTCAATTGCAAATCAGCTGCTGAATGGCTGTCACATTTACCCACTGAACCAGCGAGCTACCATCAAAATGACAGATTTTTTTTCCCTTCACATGGCTTACCTTCTGTGACAGTAATGGCCTGTTTTTTTTTTTTTTCGCAAAGCACAGTTTTGACAAAATCAGCTTGCTGAAATGTATAGTCTCAGTTTTAGTGACAACTGTTCCTCAAATGGGTTTTCAAAGAAGCTATTATATCAGTCAGCAGATCAAGGAATAATTCAATGGATGGCTGCCTAAAGTTCCAACAATTTGTGCTCAAGATTTCCCATCAAACCTGTTCAATGGTGTGTAAGAGTTTGGCTCTAAACTCCCTAACAGCTGAAGATGCCTTGTCCAGTTAATTCAGAGCATGTTTGACACCTTACAGATTAGACACAGTTTGATGGACCTAGACTAAAGCAAATTTTAACCTAATCCTTCAAGAAGCTCCTTCAGTTCGACACCAGTAGCAGTCATTCTGTGTTTTGTTTGAGCTGTGTGACCTTTGTAAGCTCACAGGGATGATCTGTCACAGAGAACTGTTTCACTGACCCTTATAATCCAGTGGCTGCTTGTCATGTTGTGATCTTGGAAAGCCGAGTTTACGTGACTGTTGAACTCGGTGTGAAGTAACTCTGAGCAAGAGCTTAACCTGAAAGCATTAAACAGGAACTGTTTTATTGAATCTTTTAATTAAGCTACTAAAAAAGTGTCTCAAACTTCCTTTAAGGATGACAATACATTCATTCCTCAGGGAATAAATTAGGAAAGACACTTCAAACCATGAGGTGTGTTTTCATAATTCTACCGTTATCACCTGAAATCAATATTACACAGAACCCTTAATCTCCTTAAAAAGTTGAGTTTTGACCATAGAACTACTTTCGGTCAGAGCAACAATGTTTTATAATATATCAAAATTTATAATTTCCAAACAAAGGTGTAATTAAAATAAGTTTTAAATGCAATTTACAAACACATTTTTTTGCATTCACTCACATTTGTGTTAGATGAGAAACCAATGATTGCAGTCAAGTTCTTAACAGACTTTAACAGTAGAACAAAGTCCCTGAAAAGTAAATAAAGAATAAGAATAACAAGAACAACAATTTTAAGACACAAAACTTGAAAGAGAATTCCACACATACATTCATCAAGCACCAAGGCTTTTTTTTTCACATTTACAATTTGTAATAATAAATATTCTCTTACAGGTTAAGGTTTTTATTATGGATTTTATTAGTTTTTAAACATAGATTGCATAAATTTCCTAAATTGCTAATAGCAATAGCTAGACATTTATTTGAAAAGAAGGCTAACAGAATTTGGTTCTTAATTTAAAAAAAAAAATCCAATAATCTGATGCTGAAAATGCAGAAAATATCAAATTATTATTTGTGGACAGGAATAATAAACTGGAATAAAAGCTGAGAATATTCATTTCATTCAAAATTATTTGTGCAATCTCTCTATAAGTGTCTCCCTAAAGGTTTATGGTATCTCTCTCTCTCTCTCTCTCTCTCTCTCTCTCTCTCTCTCTCTGTCTGTCTCTCTCTCTCTCTCTCTGTGGTTGTTTTGTTTAATCTGTTTTTTAAATTAAGATATGAAAATGATTTCCATTACCACTTTGAAAATATTAATTTTTTCTGAAATGTTAACTATGTATTTTGAGTGACTTGAAGATGTTTAATAAAACATAGTTTAAGGTTATGACTAACATTATTTCAGGTCTGACACTTTCAACATCTTTTCCTGTTCAATTCTCTGATTTGAGCTTTTATGCCGTCATCCTGAAGTTTTTATTTTTTTTATTTTTTTCACCAGGGGGCAGTTAGATCCTGAACTAGAACTAAAATTGCATTCAAAACAGATGCCTCCTATTACCACGGTGTAGTACAAATACATGGCTACCCCCATGATTGACCACCGTTCTTCATGTTTGCTCGTTTATCAGTGCTAATTTGCGAGTTAATCTCCCCATTAGGCTCAGTGAGAACATTAGCAGAGCAAATTAGAACTGATGAATGGGCTATTATTCATAGTACAACCCCACTTCACCATTTTTTTCTGTCCTCTCTCTCCCTCTCTAATTTCTTTATCCTTATCTTTATTGTACATTTCAATATTTACATCTTTTGTACCCCACGTGCTGCATGCTGAAACTATTTTAAGACATAAATAAGTCTTAAACAATGTAGAAACTTGTACCGCATTAAAAAAAAGGTTCCAAAAGGTGTTAAAATAAAAGACGATACAAACGTCACTATATTTTTATATAAAAATAATCACACATGTATCCTAAAGTTATAGTGAAACATTTGTTAGTTGACCAGCCTGGGAAGGGAAATAACAAAAACGTCCTGATGGCCTGTGGTCATCTTTTCTTTACGGTTCAGTTTTAATTTTACAATGTGATATTTGGTTCAGACTCTTTTGCTGCTCTTCTAAAATCTATTCATTTTGGAGGTAAACAACTGACTTCAGCTGTGTGAATGCTGTTTTGTTAGAGTCCCTTGTAGGTCGGAAAAAAAGATTCAGATTAGAATGGGAAGAAGCACCAAGGCGGCACAAAGAGTATATAGACAATAAAAGGACAGGTAAGAGAGGTTCTCTAAGTTCTCATAACTCTAATCTTATCTGTTGTCTCTCACCGAGGCTCACTTGCTCCCACTGTTTCTCCTCATTAGTATTTATTATGTGTGCTGTACAGTCAACTAATTAATTTAAGTAGTCATCTTGTGATTACTTGCCTAACAGCCGAATGGCAGGACCATCTTTATCTGCGTCCACGCAACACGATCTGGAAGGATGCATTACTCACACACACTTCCATTCATGCACTTATGCATTACCAGACACACACACACACACGCACACACACACACGCGCACACCTACACACACACTTAAAATGTTTGTTTGTGCAGTCCCATGGGAACGCTTCTTGCCATGAGACACTACTTAGCCCTCTACCCTTAAATAACCTTTAACAATTAGAACCACAATTATCTGCATTGACTTTACTTAAATCAGGAGAGATCTGCTGTTTTCCCTTTGTAGGTCATTTAGCTTTGTTTGACAGCAACAGACATTTTTTTTTCTTCTCAGGTCTTTTTTGTTTTGTCTTTTCTACCAAAAAGGATGCATTGAAAGCTATACATGTTAGTGCAAAGCAGCTGTTGCATACACATAGCTGGGTCCCAATCAGGATTTATCTCTACTTCTGACACTTGTTGATGGTGACCGTTTGTCAGCCACAATTTAGGCAGAGAATTAAAAAAAATCAAAGGCTATGTTTAGGTACAGCTTTCAAGACTGTCTTATAAATTGGAGGTACTCTTGTTAATCTAACAAAGCTAAGTTATTCTTACTTTACAATACGGCATTCATTTTCTGTCTCTGTGTGCCAAGTGGCCTCCTCTTCACCAAACTCTGTAGCATAAAATTCTTATCAACATAAATAAAACATCAGTTTATTGAAGGCATTAATCATAAGACATTCTCTTCTTAATATTATTTAGTTTTTGTTCATCATAAATGTTTCTTGATTCTTCAAAGATTAGTGTTTTGGGGGGTTTTTTTGTGAGACCTCCTCCCTCAAAATCTTAAAGTACATACAGTAATTGTCATTGCTCATGCAAACTACTTCCCTTTTGTGTAAACACTGACATAGGAAAACAAGAACATCTGTCAGTCACCAGGTAATCCTATTAGGTTGTAAATTGTCCTATTTCTGCTCTTTCCTATTAGTGTGTCCCTGTAACAGAAAATGTACACTGAACTATTTTATCCGGTTCCATCCTTCTGCCATTGTACCTTCACAAAATCACCTTGCAGCACAAGTTGAATCTCAAAACGCTCCATTTTGTTGTTAGTTTTTAATAAATAAGAGACACATTGTGCATATGCACCTCTGTGTGTGCATGAGTGTGTGTTACCGCAAAAAAGATTAAGATATAAAGGAAAGAAATGAGTGTGAGAAACAGAAAAATGAGGGACAGGGAAACAGTAATGAGTACTCCAGTAGAGAGTGATAACAGAGACAGAGGGAGAGTCTGTCTGCATAATGAGTCCTCCAGCATGGAGGTGGCATGTGGGAGGGATGGAGAGAAAGAAGGAGGGAGGGATGAACCAAACTGTTCTAGAGGAGACTAGAGAAAACAGTAGAGATGGTTGAAATCACAGAGAATGGCCTGTATAATGAGTAATCCTGGGGACATTTAGTAAGGAAGAAGACACAAAATTAACATGATACAGAAAATGGGGAAGTCTGAACTAAAACCGAGAAGCAAGTGGCAAAAGAAAAATGTCTTGCAGAAGTTAAATATCTTGACAGCTTCTGTCCTCTAAAATGATGGCAAAGTTCTCGTTATCATACAATTACCAGACAATTCTTAAATCATTCAATTCAGTTTCAGCTTTCGGGGTTTCGCTCTATTCCTGGGTCAGTTCAGTATCAGTACTTGTGTGGCACCCAGTCCAGTTTTTATATTAAAGAAAGAAATTAAATTCTATAGTTTCATTCTGTTTTCTACCGCTTATGAAATCAGGTCATAAGGAGCCTACTTTCCCAGCAACACCTTCTGTCAACTTATTTGTAATCCTCAGGTCAATTCAGGTTTAAAAGAAAAATCATATTCATATATGTACAAAATATATTCCAACAGCTAAGTCTGGATGCTGACACTGAATCTCGTCCCAGTTTTAAGTGCCTGATAAAATCATGCGGCATCAACATGAGATGCCTCAAACACCTCAGTCAGCTCTTTGTAAAGCTGAGAGCCGTACCATCATTCTCAGGATGAGTAAATACTCTTCTTGTTTGCGTGTTGATCTGGATTTTCACTTTAACCACAGTTTATGTGTAACTAATGTGCAGAAATGGTAAATATTCACACTTTTTTTTTCCCACCATGTTCCCCTTTTCAAATGTTGTACTGGAAAGTTTTAGCTGAGACACAGCTCCATTCTGCCGGTAGCGTTGCTTTAAGAAATGCATTGCGGGGTACAATGCCATGTGCCGTCTTGGTGTTGGTTCCCAGAAGCTGTCATAATATGATCAGCAGTGGGTGGCATCAGAGGAGGAAACATGTCTACAGACACTCTATAGGTATATATGCAAATAATTGAAGAATGGGGAAGCAAAAAAGAAAAAAAAAAAAAAAACACAACACTCCAAGAATATATGAACACTTTTTCTGCATAAGCCTTCTGAATTTACCAGCTAGCTCTTTTCTTCTCTGTTTAAGCAGGAAGGTTTTAGAAGAAACATAAAATGATTGAAGAAAGCAGCATGAAGATACACTAACAAGCGAGAAATGAAATGAAAAATGAACGCCAATGTACCACCAACACATTTACTCTGTAAGAGTCAAGAGTGTGGATACTTAAACATTATTGTTTCTCGTATTGTTTTTATCACGCAAAACAGTTTGATTTGCCTTGTTGCTGAAATGTGCTTTACAGATACACTTGACAGTGAGCAACATATTGAGACATACTTGAGTAAAATATTTAGATGTATTTCGTCAATCTGAACATGATGACACAGACATTCTTACATAATAATATAGATCAAAAAGTAACAACCCTTTGTTCTATAAATTAAATCTAATATTAGCTTTTACTTCTATTGGGTAATCAGCTTCCTGCATTTATTCTAACCCTGCAATCAAAATTATATCACATCACTACTAGACAAAATTATATAATTTTCTCAGCAGTTTCACAGACACATTATCATAGAATTTCACTAGAGATAAAAGATGTCTTGCACATGTTTTTTTCTGAAGAGGTAGTCACTTAAGAACAATGAAATTAGATGTACTTAGTGCTGTGACAATTGTCAACAATAGTCAATCGATCTGTTTTTCAGCTTTCCAGTGATCTACAGAACAGATCTGCCCTTTTCACCTCACTTTCTACATCTAGTGTTTTACTTTTTGTCTTTTCCAAAGAATCCTTTGAAACTTTTACACATGCAATAGAGACATATGCTATATTTCTGTGTCAATTTCTGACTAATCAAACAGCAAGGAGACACAAAAGGATTACACTGATTCTGCGACAGAGACATTAAAGCAGAAAACACCTAGAGAGTTCAGTGCACAGTTGCATAAGAGCTTCAAACATGGAGTCTAATGGTTAGGAGAAGACATGGAAAGAGGTATAGCAAAGCAAGCAGGAATAGAAGGTGTGTGGTTTGAAAAAGAAGTTTGAAGCATGGGGAAAGGAAAAGTGTGATGGATAACAGGAAAGAGTAGGCGTTGATTGGAATTAAAAGCAAAAAGTTGAGGCAGGCAAGAATGAAATCAGGAGGCTGGGATGAAGAGGAAGCACTGAAAGTTAAAATATAAGGTGAAGAAAGGAAATACTTTTTGTTTAGACTCAGGAATTATTTGTTGCCAGTGACTTGGCAATCGGGTAAATAGAAGCTGGAATTAATCAACGGATGCTTGTTCTCTATATGGAAAATACTCTTGGAGGGCGGAAGAAAACTTGTAAATAGATTGCTGACTTGGTGTCTCATTTTAATTTGACACAACAATCTTGTATGGCATGAGGCTGCCTATTTACAGAGACTGCATAGCAAAGACAGAATAACACAAGCTTTTATTCATTGCTATGTTTCTGGCCAGCTGACAAATTTACAACCAATACTCATTCTCTTTTTACAGCGGTGACAGTCAACCATAGCAGTAAAATTGGAAACGATAAAACAAAAAAACAATATGCAGACTTGCAGAGTGATTTGAAAGCACTCTGCAGTCTGTCATTGTGTGCAACCTTGTTAATTGACAGAGTGTTGTGTTTTTCAGTTCTGATTTAAAAAAAAAATTGTTCATGACTCAAAAGTCACTTTCTGGTCTAAAGCTTTCAATTGCATCTCAAAAGAAGGAGCAAATTCTGTTGGATATGACTGAATTAGAGTATCATTATACATATTTGCATTGTATCTATCTCCCTTCAGTGGCTAACAAGCAATGCTTTAAAAAAGTAATTATTTATTCTCAGTTCCTTATAAATTTCTCTTCCTGATGGCACTGAAGACGGTGAATTTTGCAAACTCAACATTTATTTAAACATAAATGTCATCAATTTACATAGAGTATTATTGGTAACCTGGTTTAGAATATAAATATACAAACTACTATGGAAGACTGTATTTTATGTTTTGAGGCTCATCACAAATCAGTCCACATTAATATTAACAGGTAGTAGATAACAATAAGTTGCTAATTTTGCCCAACAAGTTAGTTAATCATAAAGTTGCAAAGACGAGCATCTTTTTAAGATGTATCTTTTCAAAGTTCCCCGATCAAACCAGAAAGGAACATCACATGTGAGGTGTCAAAAATCAAGCTTTGATCTTGGAATCTGTGGCGATGTTGAGGATTTAGAGCCGGGGCGTCAAATTCCAGTCCTCTGCAACATGTAGCTATGTCCCAGATCCAAGGTACCTGAAGTAGTCAATTTATCGCCTTTGCATACGGTCTGGTCTAATATAGTCCTGATCATTTGATTAAAGTTTGTTAAAGCAGATGCACATCTAAATGTTGCATGATTTTATCCTCCAAGGGCTAAAGTTTGAGACTTCTTATTATGTAAAGCATTGCAAAGAAAATGAGTCGTGGACAACACAGATCAGAGGCATGTTGTTGGTTTAGCAGATTCTAATTTGAATCATTACACATACATGAGGTGATCTTGGTGTTATTTAGCCCTCAGTCTGCTGGCTGTCATCGCCACATCACACCCTCAACTTTGTAGTATTCTTCTTTTTGGAGGAGGTGAATGACGACGTGAGAGAGATGCTTCATATAGCTTGATGTTTATTTAATCTTCAGCACATATGCTTTCCACGGCTTCATAACTCATCCCTCCCAGAAATACGATCTACAGCCGGTATTTATATTCACAGCAACCAATAGGTTTGCTTGTTGCTAAGACGTGGCAAACAGGTTGCTAAGCAATGCTAAGCGTACAAAATCCTCTTCCTTTTAAGATGATAACAAATGATAAGGTTTTAATACTGCTTCTAAACAAATACCAGTCTCAATTTTATGACATGAAGGATATAATAGGAAACAGAGAGATTAATTAGACTTATTGCACAATACAAAACAAATCATAATTTCTGTTTGCAACTTTTTTTTCTTTTGTAAAGAGCAGTGATTCGTGCACTTTACAGTAAGTTCATATGTCCAGAACTTAGCCGCTCATCCAGAGCTTCACCAATATGGGACGAGGGCTGGACAATGCGTACAGTTAACTTGCATAAGTCGGTCATAATGGAGCATTCAGTGTCTTACATGTCTATGAATCTATCCCCAACAGGGGAAAAAATAAGCTGCTGGTTGATAGATGTTGAGGCGATGCTCCCATTTTTGCATACTTTCACCTTTAAAAAGCATTGATTTCAAGTACAACTCACAAGAGATAAAACTTTAGGTTAGTTTATTCTTATAGTCCAGTACCTTCCACAGTGGACCTAAACATTGCCAATTACTTTGAAAATTAAATTTACAGGCTTCTCTCTACTTGTAATTCACCACCTAATCAATTTGAGCTTCATTCACATTTGACTGAGGTTTTACAAACTTTGGTGTTAAAATTGCATTTAAAAACAAGACAGGTTAGAATAAAGTAGATGTCTTTAAAATCAATGTAATACAATTTTCTATTACTTTTCATCTTCCTGCCCTTCAAATTTCTGCTTCCTATATTAGTTGAACCCGTGTCTGTTATTTCAGTCAATATCTTCAATGCTTCATTATATTTCTCTTATAAATATTAAGCTTGTTAGTAATATTTTTGCTGATCTCTATACATTTGGACTTCTACCCTCTGATTTTATTCCCCAGAAAACTAAACTCCTCGTAGAACGCAAAGAAGTAGAGAAAAAGGATAAACCCAGGTTTGTCAATCATGGCAAAACAATGGGATGGCTAAAAATGTGATCAAGCCCCATAAAAGATGGGGCTTGAGGTTGTGATAGTTTGTGGACAATCAGTCGAGGCTCTTTTGGTTTCTCGAGTGGAGGTGTTTCTTTTTTTTGGAGCTCAGATAAGTCTGTAAAACTTGTTATAAACCATTAGAAATAGTTGAACTTTCACAGAAAGCAACTGGTGTGAGTCTTTATCATGCTGCAGAACCTTGAAACATGGTAATTTAAGTGACCATTGGGGAGCAGTTCAGAAGTTCAGCTGTTAAGTCAGCAGTCGTCCCTGTGACTGTGACAGAATGAGAGACTGTTTAAAGGCTGAGGAAACCTTTGCAGCTGTTTTGAGTAAATTAGGTGATTGTGGTATGACACCTTAAGTTTCCATTAATGGGCTTTTTCACAGTATTTAATTTTCTGAGATGCTGAATTTTGGGTTTTCATTTTCTGTGAGCCACAATCATCAAAAATACAACAAATACTTAGACAATATAACTTTGTGTTTGATGATTCTATACAAGTTTCACTTTCAGAGATGACTGGCAAGAAATATTACATTTTCACATAATATTCTAGCTTTTTGAGTTGTACTAATATCGGTGTGGACCAAGAATGCAAAGCAGGTTTGGATGAATAGACCAGAAAGCATAAGAGGTGAACAAATGGTTTGATTCAAGGGTGACAGCTTGAGTAATAAGGAGTAAGGATGTAATGAAACTCTGGAGAAAGTTTAAGACAGTTGAATATCAGGAAAACTAGATCTGTATTTTTCTGTCACCATTGTAAACTGAACTATTTGGGGAAAAAAGCAGAGAACAGATACAAGGTATTTGTATATACATGTGCATACATATCACCTTGACCAGCAAACAGTTTGTATAGTTTAATTGGGAGCAGTAGATGGAATAAAACTCCTTCCCCACAAGCCAAGAGACAACACTCACAGGGAAGCAGCTGACAGAAAGAACACTGTGGAAATAAAAAAAACCCTGGTCTCTGACAGGCCTGGTGTAAAACGCTGACATTGTTTTTTTCCTCTATTTATTTGTTTTGCTTTATTGGTGTTTTAAATCTGTAATACATCTCCCCTAAACTTATTTATTCAAGAAATTGCTGAGCACAAAATTTAGGAACTAGCATTTTCCACACTATTTATTTCATTTTTGTTTTTTTTTAACGGTGCCACCTGCGTGTGGCTGTGTACAGCATTAGTCCTCCTACTTTTGTAGACATAGACAACGTTGGTCTGTTCCACCAAGGCAGTTTTTTAATATACTCAAAGTGTGACAGTGGACCGTGGGTTGAGATATGAATGAGTCACAAAAGTTAGCATTTAGTTGAAGTTTTATCACATCATTGCCATTCCAGTTTATGTTGCCATAGATGGAAACTAATAAAAAAATAAGACAAGCTTAATAAACCTTAAATTCCATATATCAGAATTTTTTATGAAGTTCATCACCAAGCACAATTTGCTCTAAATACCTCCATACCTTTGATGTTTAATCTTATAAGTCAATAAGTCATTGTTATGGAAAATGTAAAACATGGCAGGCAGAGCAGTTGAAAAAGAATAAATCATAAAGTGTGCGACCAATGCAACACAAACTAGTGTTGATGTGATTAAAAAATTGATATGGGTATTATAAAATACCCATAACAAAAAATATTCTGTACCATTTTTGGAAGTATGGAGAAAAAGCTGTGTGAGCCACAGGGATTTTCTACTAGATCACAAAATAGTATAATTAATTAATGATGGCATTTCTGTTCTCTTATTTTCCTTATTTGTCCAAAACCAATAGGTAGAAACTGAGACCGCTGTCATTTAGAAGCAAAACAGAGACTAGACTTCCTGTAAACAAAAACAGTAAAGCTAATGGTCAGTTTTTGGTCACCTTTAGTTGGATCTTCAATCAAAGAAACAAAAAACTGCCGTAAGACGTTATGCATCTCTCCCTACCAGAGTGGCAGTGCCATAATTAAGGATAGCAGCATGTTGCTTATGTTTGAATAGATAACATTAACTTAACCATCTGTGATGTTTAAAAGTTATCTGTTGTAGTTACAGGAGCTTTTCTGATCTGATTCTGAAAGTGAAATACAAATGAGGAATAAACCAGCCTTTAGATAAGGAATGATATGTCAAGTCCCAACTTGTGTTTGTGTGAATAAGGAAACATTTTTTCTCCTTTCCTACAACAAAGTGTTGCCTTTGTATCTCAGTAATGAAGAACTTCTTACTTTTCTGTCCAAAATAGAATATGGGGCTTTTGCTGCTGGCATCCAATAATGCAATGTCAAAAGGACACTTGGTGAGTTTTCTTAGACACCCCATGGCATTGTCAAAATTGCTCTATTTGTTGCCCCAACCAGAAGCAGTTTGATATTTCAGGGGTGAAGTATAAGTTTGGACAGCTTTGGAACAAACAGAGGTTTATTAAAATGGCCAAAAAGGGCAAATATGTTGGTAACTTGTCCCTAACTCAAGGTGAAAATGGATGTAGAGCTCAACGGTGTAAGGTTATCGGATCAATGCTCCTGTCGCTCTGCTCATTTTTTTTTTATTTTGTGTCGTGTATTCAGTGTTCAGTTGCAGGTGTGTTTATGAATGATCTGACTGCAAAGTTGAGCTATGCATGGCCTAGACTCAGAAGGTGATCAGACCAAGACTCTGGCATGTTTTTACTGCATCTGGAATACGATCAGTTTTAGTAGATTACCTCTTATTGCGCGGCGTAAACCATGGCTCCCTTTTTCCTTCCTGGGTTTTCCCTCCTAGGAGTCATCAAGAGCATGAACCATCAGTTCCCTCTCTCTATTAGGCCTTCACCATGGCTATTTGTCATTTTGATGTTTAGTCCATATAGCAGCGTAAATGATTCAGCACTGCTAATAACTTCAGTTAATGTCGCTCTAACAGTCACTGGATGTTTTTGTTGAATGTGCTCCAAAGAGTTGACTGTCGAAGCGGAAACGAGCGTTTTGTCTGCGAGGCCTTGGCAGATTCAGTCGGGCCGGGATGGAGGGGAACGGGGTTGAGGAATGAGAAGAGGAGTCGGGGTGGAGCTCTTATCACACCGCAACACCTGGACCATAGAAAGACAGGGTGGCACAGAGTCACCTGTCAAATACAGAAACTAAAGAAGAGACGTATGTAAGCGTGGAGCCGAGCTGAGGCGATGCAACACATGCGCAGCCGTGATGCAAAGCATATTTGTTTGTTAATTTCTTCTCAGCTCCTAAAGGTCAATGTAGCTTTTTTGTCATTTCCTTTTCTTTCCTAATTGATGTGCTATTTCATTCTCTATCACACAGGCTTCCTGTTTTGTTTCTGCATATTTCTTTCTTTTTCCACGTTCACTATGTTCTTGCAATTTAATTTTTCTCTACTGAATTATCCCGTTATTTTTATTTCCTGTCTCAACGTGTTATTGTTTTACTTTTTTGTCTTTGTGATGTTTTTAGCCAATTCATGTTTGAATGCCTATTGGTAATTCATTTAATTTCCTTGTTGGAAAAATATATAAAATCTAAATTAACGAATAGATATGCACCAACTGGACATTACCTGGCTTGTATTGATTTCTGATTTTCTTTAGATTAACATTCTGATTCAGTCCATTAATAATTTATGTTTTTTATTCTAAGAAATTTAACAGAAAAATAGAAAAAAATAGTTTTTCTGTGTTAGGAACAGTAGTTTTGAATGTAGCAAAAAATGAATGAATTACTTTATGCATCAAAACATGAATGTACATCCCAATAGGGTTGAATAAAATCAAAAATTCATAACATTTATTCAAATCAAAAAGTGGGACACATTTTATGTAGATGCATTTTGATTATTTATATCTGCTACTGAAAATCTCAAATCAGAAAATAAGAATAAAAATGGCATAACATGTAGGTAAAAAAGTCACAATCATAGTTTTCTCAAGGCTCATCTGTTGCTTGCACTCACTTCTGAGTCGTGTCTTTTTCCATCCAACTTTCCATTAATATTGTTGGACGCAGCACTCAATGAACCATCAGCGATTAACTTTTGTAGTTTATCCTACTTTTTTTGGGTGGAAGAAATAACTGAAACAAACACTTCAACTCAATTTTTAGGAATGCAGTGAAGATATACACTGTTTTTCCACATCAAATTACTAAAATAAGTTTTCAAATCGTGGTCTAGGGTACCTGTATGACCACATAGCCTTAATCTGATTTTTATTGAATTCAATGAAAGGGTATTAAAATGCATGCAGCTTGATGAGGTGTTCATAGGCTAAACATTATTTGAAGTTTCAATAAAACAACCTGCATGTCTATAAATAAAAATTGAGACCCACAAAAAATTTCAAAAACTATAATTTATCTGCATTTTAGTAATGATCACATATTTCGCTGATTTTATGCTCCGTACATATTTTCATTCTTCAGCACAAAATGTCTTCCTACTTCCCCCTTAGCCTTCCCTTGTTAAGCCTTTTCTCTTCTCTGTGAAAGAGTCCTGACATCCCAGTCCAGCTGAAACCAGCCCTCCTCTTTCTGTTGATCTGTGTTAGAAAGAGTAGGTGTGTGAGTCTCCCTGACAGCAGCCCTCTCTGGACGACAGCCTGATATGACACGTACTGCTGTTTCAGTCACTTCCAGAAACACACTTCAAGCTCCAGCTGCCCTTCCATTATCCAGTCCTTGCTCCCAGTTATGTTTCTGGATGGAACCTGTTGTTTGCTGGTTTTGTTGATGTTTTTTTTTCTACCAACTGCTACCTCAGTCACTATTGATACAGTCCTCAGCGACCTGTGACTTACTTTCGTGAGTCCGTGCATTTGTCTGCAATATTTGCCAGGGTGATTGTGAAAATGCACCAGAGCTGGTCTGGCTGGATGTGAAGATGCATAGAACCGTTTGCCTAAATGTGAATGTGGATGAGAAGTTATGCTTTGTTTGTGGTGAAGTTGATCAGTACCAAATACTCTCAAAATAAAAATGTTTCTTTCCAATTTCCCATCAGCTCTATGCTTCATTGTTCCTTGTCAAAAGACGAATCCTCATAGCATAAAGTCTGCCACCACGTTTTGCCTAATACACGGTGTGTTCAGGGTCAAGTCCAGCCAAACGTAAATTTCTCATGTAAACCAGAAAATACAGTTTGATTATTATCTGACTAAGTATTTTCTTCCAGAGGTTTGCTGTGTTCCTAATGTGAATACAGTGAACATGGCTCTTGATCCAGCCTGGTGTGTTGCTGTTCTAGTTTAAAACTTTTTATTTAATTATCAGTCAGTCTGAATTATATAGTCCATCTATTTTTTTTGCCATTTTCTGTCTGATGAAGATAGTACATGTCTAACTTTCTTGAATTGAATTTTCTCTCAACTTGCCCATTTTCAAGAGAAATTACCATGTCATGTTTCTCTCATGTAAACTGTAAATTCTGATTTACTAGAGGTTCCTTGACACACTAATGAAAACATTAATTCTTTCATCACATTAGTTTACAGGAAATACTAGAAGTTCTACAAATTGAAGCATTTGTGTGTTTTTTTAATAAATACATTAATTAATGTAAATCTGATTTTCTTTTCACATAGCATTTGCATCATTCAGGTTCCTGTCAAGTTTAAGTAATATATTTCCGCTACATTATAGAAAGACAGGAAAATTTTTCTTGACTATCAAATAGCACAAAGTACACATCTAACAACATATAATAGATGTTCTAGTTTTGAAAACAATTGTTAATAACAATGGGAGGCTTGGCTCTACCGAAAACACAATTCAAAGAAAACAGCTTGTGCTCAATTGATATCCCCCAATTCTGTTTTAGTGTAGGTTTGTTATTTTGCTTCTAAAAGAAAATACTTCAAATCCAAGCAGTGTTTGAGGCAGTTTCTTTGCTTTTTGTCTGTACAGTGGCAGGTTTGAGCCTCAGTGGTTCTGGGAATTGTTGCCAACCTGTTGAGATTTCATCTACTCTTCTCTTTTAGGATCAGGGAATAACATCTATACAGATTTTCTTCATTATCAGTGGGTTGACCAGGTTGAAGTACTAATACGCTTTGTGAGCTACTGTTCACATATCAAAATCAGTCTCAACTCTCAGGAAACTTATTTTAGGAATTCTTTTCAGCGCTTCTTTCAGAATATATAAATGTTAACATTAATGTTAGATTAACGTGTTTTAACTTGTATATAGTGGGGAAAATAAGTGTTAAACATTTACATGTATTTTAAGCAAATTCAGTTATATATCATAATTGAAGAGTTGTATTTAACATGTGATGAAGTGACAAGAAAACTGATATTTGAGTATTTAGAAAACAAATAATTACAATTTAATATAACTTAGTAAGGTCCTTTCTGTAAACCAGTAAAAGTTTATAATTGTATTATTTAGTCTCATTATATGTATGAGGACAACAATCTTTCTCAACCCATGTCCTTTATGATGGGCAGACATAAAGGACAGAGTTTAGGAGCATGGTGTAAACACCATCACTTCTCCCAGACACCACATGCCACTTATTGGCAAAATCAATCAATTAAAATGACTGTATATAGTTCCAATACATAAAACTACCACAAAAAAGAAAACAAAAAACATTTCCGAAACAGCAGTCTCACTCAACGTACTTTATTGCAAATGAAATAACATACAAATCTGGTGTTGACTCATGCAAACCAAAGCACCCTCTGGTTTACCTAGACAACCATATTAATGTTACCTTAGCTGCTCCTGTTTTTGAATTGCACCTTTCACAGATAAAATCACAAAGTGCTTCACAAATCGCATAAGAAAAATACAACAAATATAAATAGAAATATTAATTAAAAAGCCTGTACACATTTTTCCAGCTGCTTTCTTTTAGTAACGCAGTGCAACAACTGCTAATCCGGTGTCAAAATGTTTCACTTTGGCTTAAAATATGCTAGACTTTAGAATGAGGCACATGGCGAGGAGATGAGGCCTTTTCTGGTCAAATCAAAGGAAATTCAGGAAGGATATTCTCACCCTCCTCCTTCTACCTGCTAAACCTGAGCAGCAGCTCAACTTGCCATGTTGCAAATCTATGACAGCAGCCCAAAGGACAAGCCTGAAGCTACTACAACAGCCAGCAACCTACCAATATTATCTGTATTTCTTTACTGTGAAATATGTTGTTCTAATCCCATGTGTGGTGGGAAGTAGGAGTGGGCGGTCAGGTTCCATGTGAGAGCGTCTTTTTATATTTTATTTTTTGGGTATTTGGTTAATTTTGGGGGGGAAGGCAACCAATACTCAAACATCAAGCCCTCCAAATTAAATTCAGTGTCCTGAATTAAAATTAGTGCAGAAGGAGCATTTTCAGTTCTCATGCAGGATTAGATGTAATGGTGGAATGCAGCTGCAGTTACTACCATCCATCAGGAGAAATTGTGGCTTCTACAAATAAGTGGTCAGTACAAAGCTTGTCCTCTTTTAGTGATACCGTCACAGAGACCTGTGCGTCAGCTGCAGGGTATTTAAAAGTGAATAAGTGCTCCCACTGCGCTCTTGTAAGAATAAAATGTGATTTTTAGAATGTACATCAATTGCAATAATTTATGAAATACATCCAGCTATGCTTACAAACCCAGTTTGCAGCTTTATGTCAATTTGCTAATCAGTCCCTGCTGATTTTCATTTCCATGGCAGCACCCTCAGGCTGCATGCAGTCCTAACCTAATCAGGGAGAATTGTAACATTTGCATTGAAACTGTATTTATAATGGTCCTTTTATAACATTAGCACATTTGATTTTGCTTTTTTAACGACCTAACCTGCGTAATGAGAAGTCTTTATTGCTTTTCAGGACAGATCTGGGAGGGAAGCATAAAAAGGAAGTTTCTGTGGCAACGTTTGGGGGGGTTGAGGATGCAGGGGCAGAATCAAAGTGTAGAATAAATACGTCTTGAACAGCAGGCAAACATTATTTCACAGTAATGCATAGATAAAAAAAAACAGGGGATATGACCATAAATATATCCAGTTGGAAATTTGATATTTACAGGCACATCATTAAAGGACAAGTAATCTGTTTTTCACTCTTTCTGATATTAATTTTATTTTTTATTTTTGTTTTAGCACAGTTAGTATTACCAAACCTTCATATGTTTCCAAAATGTCAGCACAAGTGATTTTCAAGATTTTTTATTTTTTTTAATTTAGAAGTTTACATACATACATTTTTCTTTTTGGCCATAAAACCAAAAACCAAAATCACTTGTCAGTGTTGGCTCATTCCTTCTAAAACTAATGGTGTAAATGTGTTGGGATCGTCAGCCACTCTTTCTGGCACACACCTGTTTTTTTGGTTTGCCTAAGACAATTTCTATGGAACTAACTTTGTGGTGAAATGTTTTTTATCCGTCCTTTATTCCACTTTATAAATGATCTTAGCCATAACATCTTGGCGGATGTCTTCAGACTTTGCTTTCATGTTTCCTCATAATGTTCTTTCCTTGTGATTCTATCTGTTTTGTGAAGTACACCAGTCCTTCATTCTGTAAAAAACATGAAACATGGTAATCACAATAGGGATTAGAGAAAAATCTGTAGTGTGGGCTACAAAGTGCAGAAATTGTAAACTTTTTTACAGTACACAATTGGATAAAACAAATCCTAGCTATTTTTTTTATCTTATTGTAAAGAAGATGTCATTCAGTGCCTTACATCAGAGATGTAAAATGTATTTACTATATTTTATTATTTAACAATTGCATTGTAAGTCATACTTAGACACTCTATTAAAAAGCAGCCGTAGTTGTTCTAAGAAGTAAAGAAGACATTACATATCAGATGTTTCAATCTTTCTTTTTCATTTGGCATTTTAACAATTAGCATGTATCTCTGTCTTCCAGATGCTGCATAGCTGCTATACCTCAGATTAATTACCAGGTTCCTCTGAAAGCCAATAGGTGCTAACTATGCAAGAGCAAAATCATTCTGTTTGTTGAGATTAACAATGTAAAGGATGTCTTTATGGGATTTATATTTATCCAGTAAGGATATGGATTAAAGATGGTGATTAATTTCCAATAATTTGCCGACCTACTCTCGTGTCTCAGTATTGTTTAGTTTCATGTTTACAAGGGTTAAAGTTTTTAAAGCAGAAATGCATTGACAGAGTGTGATCTTGAATTCTTTGTGTTATTCTGAAGATTAATCTTAATTTTACAACAAAAGTTGACAAATATCAACTTAAGGCGCTTTACAAGACAATGAGTTCCAACTGATGTGCAATTATTTAGAAGTCAATTTGGTCCTAATTCATTCAAATCTAATTCAATTTTGATCATATCCAGATACAGATATGGTTCGATTTGATCCCAATTCCACTAAATTGCAACAAAAGGCATTTTCTCATATGGTTGAAAAATTATCTACAGAAGCCTAGTCAGTTGCATTGAGTCACTGAATTGGATCTACTGAGCAGAAATGTGGTAAAAATGAAACACAACGCTTTGATGGACAGAGAGCTCCAGCAGAAACAGGGTCAGTGTGAGTAACCATGAGCTGTGACCAGCTAAAGGGTTCAGAGGACAAAAATCAGACACAGGAGAAACACAGAAACACTGGGTCAAAAGTGCTCAAAGATACAAAGAGACGACAGTTTAAGTGGGAAAATATCAGAAAAATATTAAATTTAGGAACAGAATAAGGTCAGGTGAACTGGGTTTGTTGTCATATAACATTTTTAAACTTTTAATTATTTTTGAAGGCAGACATTTGCTCTTAAAAGGGTTTCTTTAGTGGAGCTTGAGGCTCAAATGAGAATCTCTCCCTAATTATCCAAACTAACAATGTTTTGTTTTGACTATGCAAAGGTCACAAGTAATCTGTGCAACCTCAGTTCAAAGTAGTGTTAAAAAAAGAAACCATACAATTAAAGTCTTTCCAGTGATGCTGTGTGTTAAGTTTCTTACAAAATATGATTTTTTCTATTTTGCCAACCTTTTACTTTTTCAGGAAAATGCTCTTCAACAACAGATCAGCTTTGAAATTGTTTTTTTTCTCCTTTTCTTTTCTTTTATTTCCTTTTCTTTTCAGACTTCTCAAAAAGGATGCATGGTAACTCATGATTGCACATTTTTTAATTATTTTTCAAACCTAATTAAGAAATACAATTTAAGTTGTTTTATTTTATATTTATTTTTCTCTGATATATTTCTTTGAAGAAGAAAGTTCAGAGATGAGCAGAAATAATTCCAAACTCAAGCAGAAAGTGAATTGAAAGGAAAGAAACAATAACAACGTTTAAAAGGAAAACGAAGGAGTCCAAATCAAAGTAAAATAAAATGTAATAAGATTTGAATAGCATGCAATACAAGGACAATGATGCCTAATGGTTCTGCATACAAAATTATGTTTCGTTTTGATCTGTATCCACAACCTAGGAGGAAATATTTTAATCAAATGCATTTCAATTTTTTCCAATGTTTTTAAATACAAACCCAGTTTGATTTAAGATATTTTATGTAACAGTAATCAGAAGTGCAATTCAGAAGTATTCCTTTTTCAAAAGATTTGTTAAACATAACATGAAAAACACTTTTTCCAGCTTTTGTATTGTCTTGACAGCTTGACACATAAAAAAGTAACCCCGAGACTTTATACTGTCCTGATCACAACAGATTGTTTTCCTTCTGTCTTTCAACGACCAGGAAAAGCTGAAAACAAGATTTAATGATTTGACAGTTGACTCATTTAAATGCCACTCGTGTTGAGTGAAGGTAGCTTCTGCTGAAGTCTAAGCAGCTGTTTTGTTGAATTTGATCAGTCTGCTTTTGTCTTGTTGCCATTTCAGTTACTTTAGTGTCAGCCGTCACTTTAAGTTAGGAATTGTCATCAGTTGTGGTAATCTAATTGCTGGGCATTCTTGACATTTTTTTAAATAATTGAAATGATGAACATTTTTCACATGGAATCATGTTTATTGCTTTCATTCTGTTATATTTAGATGTTGCCACCTCTGAGCTTTTATCACATTTCATCAGCTAAAATTATACACTGTGTTTTCTGAGCCAGCAGAAATTTCTGAAAATGTTTGTTCTGCAGTTTGTCACTGAAGAGAGAGACTTCAAGGTTGCTAAACTATTAAAAGAAAGCTGTATGAACATATATACTTATGTATTTTCAGAGAAAATGTTTGTTTTCAGTTAAAGTGAGAAATGTAGAACATTATGCAAATATTGAAGCTGTGTAGACAACATGGACATTAATCTTTTGGGTAAGAAATAGTGGAACATCTTCACTTGTTTCTGTCACTATGTGTGACAGAAACAAGTGAAGGGAACTAATGCAAAATTAGTTATGTGTAAAGATTACAAAACTTCATAATTAGAAATTCTGTGTCATTTTTTAGTTTTTTTGATCTACCTGTTCATGCCATTGGACTAACCAACTAGAATGATGCTGAACAGTGGCAAATCTCAGTTTTAAAGCCTTTTAGCAGCAAAAGTAATTTTTTAAATCACTCAACATTAGAAACGGGTTGATCCTTTATAATTTTCTTTTTCCGCTCTTCCTTGTTATGAATCCAAGGTCTTGGTCATTTGCAGAGAAGATATGAAAAAATAATTGTTGCTAATAAAGTGTTAGTCTGTGCTGAACTTGGCGTATGGACCAATTAACAATTAGTCATAATGTGCAAACAGAAATTTTTGGACCAAGGCAAATTAAAGAATAGAGGAAATAAATGTGAAAATTGAGACTAAGATGAACTGAAAATAGAAATGTTTTACTTCTAAAGAAGTATAGGTTGCATCTGTTATCTAAATTATTCTGTTTTTGGCATTTTAATTTATGGGTATACACATGTCTAATAATGTAGAACAATTAATTTAGCTGATTAATCTACAATAAAACTAAAGTTTACAAATATCCCCACAAACTGAACTTAGGACACATTATTGGTTTCAGTCTGCTGGTTATTGATTAGAAAAATTAACTAAAACCATTCTGTTCCTTTTTACCTGTAAATATGTTTACCAACTTGTGAAGTGATTCAAATGACTTGATTTTCTTACTAAGTCTTTTCAGTTATTCTTGCAAAGACTCTCAGTCAGTTTTTAGCCTCTTTAAGCCCACAGGCTTTAAATTGAGTTTTAAGGCAATAAGGATTTATGGTTTGATGAGATTTACTCAAGTATTTGAGTTTGCCACCGATTTTTATTTTATTTCATTTATTGTGAAGTCAAGGGATTCTTATAATATGGTGCATATGGATAAAGTAAGAGGTGTATTTATCATGAACCTCTGATTATCAGTGTAGTGCTGAAGGTTGTAACTAAACAAGATATCAGCTCTTTTTTATAAAGAATTCAAAGTCAGACAGACAGATGGACAAGGCAAACGGCCAGAAAAAACACAAGTTTCATACTTTAACAGGGAAAAGGTGCAGTTATGAGTTCCGTACATGAAGCAGACTGGCTGAACATGAGTTTTGAAATTCTGGTTGTATATAAATCAACAGAACTAATGAGAGAAAGTGTTACTGGTACATCTGTTAAACGCTCAGCTTTCTGACCTTTTAACACCTTTCAAGATGTAATGCATAAATCTCAACTGATTAATGAAAATTTAACAGCAAAGGAACTGACTGGACACATTGACTCCTCTGAATAAGATGCCAAATCTCACATCAGCCTGTGTTTTGTGATAAACCTTTGAGTGTTTCTGGTTGAGTTTCCTGTTTTTTCTTTGCTCTGTGGAAGTTTTTGGTTTTGTCAACATGGAACAATGGTCACCTATCAATTACACCCCAAATTAGTTTTCATTACCTTTTTGCTAACCAAGTTAAAGGAAAGTGAGCACACATGTATTGGGCACAGTTTAAATACTTTGAGGGAATTTAATTCTCCATCATAATATCAGTGTCTGATTTACAGTTTATGGCCATGCTTTAAAAAAATGACGATTTTTTTTTAGGCATTTTTAAGGCATCTGGGTTGCATCTGACCATCTCTAATTTCAAATATTTAACATTAGGACCTCAATGGGATTTTTTTTTTTTTACAACAATCATATAATTTTAAACTCAATCTGAGTGTCAATAAACCATTGTTTCAGCCCAGTTTAATTAATTACATTGTTTTTTCTTAGACTTTTCTCTCAACTTTTTCCCATCAGTTTGTTTTTTAGAATATGCGTTTCTCCCTTTACTGTCAGCTTTTCCTCATAGAAACTGAATTATCACTGAATTAATTTACTCATACTCATATATGTGAGTATGAGTAAATGAATACGTTCAAATATAAGTTCAATATAAGTTTAAATCATCTTTGGAATCCTGATTGTGTGTTTCTGAAGAACAAATATGTATGTGAATACTTAAGCTCTTTCTTTAGTTGTTGTAATTGTAATTTTTGTGGACTATTTTATTAGACTAGAATAAGTATTAGAAGTGCATTTGAAGGACAGAATTGGGAGGAATAATTTGATATAAGCAACTTTCTATTTTAGCCAAACCTGTCCTTGCTCAAATTATTTGGTTTCCTGTCAGTTTAAATACTGATCTCCACATTCACATTCAACTTGTCTTTGTAGGCCCAATTTTTTTCTCTCGTTACTGAGTTGAAAACATTTTTACCAAAACAATTTGATCTTGTACTCAACAAAGCCAATTAAGTTTATTTTCCACAATAGATGTTACTCCCCATGGGTAAGCAAGGCAGCATAAATAGACTACAGAATAAAACTCATTGTATTCAGTTACAGTTTCTTCATCTGAGAAATGGACTTTGGACCACAAAGGAACTGTTCAGTTATTATTTTATTTTTCGCTTTGCCGACATATCAGAAGTGGCTTGATTCAAGGAAATAAAAATGAATATTACAAAACATTGAAGTGTCCATAAGCAAGACACAGCTCTGAAACAAAGAAAATTGTCTGAATTGCTACTCATTGACCAACACGGAAACACTGACTCTGATCAGAGCAGAATGTGAGCCTTGCTAATTGTAAAAAAAAACAAACATTTTCCTTCTGATATTGATTTTGTGAGTGAGAATGAAAGAACTGATGCCTGTAAATATGAGCTGCTTGGAGCTGTTAATTTGGTAGACAGTGTGTTAGGAATCCATCATACAGTTCCCAGACAGAGGAGCATTGCTGTCAGGAAAAATGCAACAGAGGCTGGTAAATACAGAGGGGGGTGAGCAAGGCACAGTGAGAGGGAGAGGAAGAGAGAACTGGGAGAAGTTAACTTGTCTTCCTGTATTACCAAAAATCTGATCGAGTAAAAAACACTCAGACACTTGTCAGGCTCTCTTGCTGTACACAGATCTGACAGAGGCAGCTTAGGGATTCAGCCCTGTCCATCATTTGGTCTGCTGAATGACACCCACACACACACCAAGGGATAAACTGTACCGTCTAAACCTGACTCAAAGACTGGAGGACAGTCATGTTACTCTTTATGCTTTTCACTTTTTCACCTAAATTTACAAATGTATCTGTGCTACTTTCTAGTTTCACACATTCTACTCATTTTTACAAGTGTTTAATGCACTTGTTAATTGTTAAAAAGGGATAATGCTGCCTTGTTATTATCTGCAAACACTGACTCTACTGTCTCCTGTTGTACACCTAACATCTGAGATATTTCTGCATTAGCGTTCAGGCATCAGAATATGAAAATGGTAATGTAATTATTTGGATGATTCTGTTCTGGTGAGTGGAATCTGAATTGATTTTTAGACTTTTTAGACATTTTGCATGGCTGCACAGTGGTGCAGTTGGTAGAGCTGTTGCCTTGCAACAAGAAGGTTCTGGGTTCAATTCCCGGCCCCGGCCTTTCTGCATGGAGTTTGCATGTTCTCCCTGTGCATGCGTGGGTTTTCTCCAGGTTCTCCGGTTTCCTNGTGAGAGTGTGTGTGTGCATGGTTGTTTGTCCTGTGTGTCTCTGTGTTGCCCTGTGACAGACTGGCGACCTGTCCAGGAAAACCCCACCTCTCGCCCGAACGCCAGCTGGAGAGGAACCAGCAACCCTCCTGACCCCACTAAGGGACAAGGGTGCAAGAAAATGGATGGATAGACATTTTGCAGTGTTTTGTGTCAGAATGCAGTTTGAACTGACAGTCATTCTTTTTTCTGTTCTGTTTAATGGGTTTGGAGTTGGGGGTTAGATAACAAGATGTGGTTTAATAGGTTGATCAAACTGGGACACATTCTGAATGACTATATTCAGTTAGTTCCTGTTATGTTTTTAACTACCACAGCACTTTTTTTTTGCTGTACCTGTTTCAAAGACTACATTTTCTACTGTATTTTGTTTTACATAAATATAAATTATGCATATGATTTATATTGCTTTCAGTGCATCTTCCATTTAAAGAAAATAGCTTTGCATACGCATTTTTATTCACATTGTACTGATGTTAGACTTTGAAGTAAATTTTTCTTAAACTCTATGTTGGATAAGGAGGACAGACATGTGAACAAAAGACAGAGAACTGAAAAGAGAGAGGGATGAATATTAAAGGCTGGGGAGGTAAAATGAGAGAGAATTCAGGAGACGGAGATGTACGTCTTGGAACAATCCCAAAGAGGTTTGTGGAAATTCTCTAACATTTAGCTGTTAAATTATACAAAGGCTCTTGCATACTTAGAGGAGTCTTTTGCGGTTTTCAACTGTGCTGCTGCAATGGAAAAAGACAAATGTTTTTTTTTCCCTCTTATTCTTTTTTAATCTGTTTTTACCAAAGCATAAATCTTAAAAAAACTAATGTTTCTGAATCGTCTAACTTTTCATCTTATTTCAAGATAAATCCATAAGACTTTTTTTCATTTGTTCTATGTCTAAGTTGACATAGAACAAATGTTCTATGTCAAAAAAGCATTCTGATTATAATCAACTTAGACACACACTCAAAAGTACAAGCATGGAAACCTTTTATGGCACATGTACAACATCTGTTCCTTTTAATGGGTGCCAAGATGTGTAGCATTATGTTCTTTCAGGGTTTCTACACATTTTTTATTATAAACCCCATATTTTTTCAGACTTAATCCAGACTTATTTTTTTTATAATAATTTGAGTTTTTATAACATTTTGAAGTAAAAACCATCTTCAGTACCATTTGGATCTTATAACCCGCATGAAAAACCACAATACTAAAATTGGCTTCCCACTGGTCAATCATTTGATAGACTATTTCACAGCTTTTGTGCCATTTGGACAAACTTGGACCAGCTATATTTCTGCACTAACTCTGATTTGACAAAAAAAGAATGGATAGCTCTACAGACTAAATCAATTCTTTTACAATTCAGTTTGTGAATATTGGTAGGATTGCTCCATCGCATATCACACGTCTGTCTTAAGAGTCAAAGAAAAGCCTGGATGACACGTACAAATACAATAATCGGTGATATTGTTTGTTTCTTGCACCTTAACATTAAACAGGTAGTATTTCAGAAGGTGGAGGTCTGGTAAAGTAGTAAATTTTATAAAAGAATTAAGTTTTTTTAAGCTGCAGATATTACCCAGAACCAAGTTTTTAACTTGAAATGGACATACTTTTTCAGCAGACCACTGATTATCTGTGGTCAGTGATTCTTCTGAACTCAAAGCACAAAGACATTAGCAATAACAATTCTTTTCCTAAAATCATGCAATTATTGGTTGTAGTATTTTGCAACAGGTCTAAAGAGCAACTAATTTACAGCTTATTTTGATATTTTAGACCTAGTTCAGGGCAGTTTAACCTGAATTTAAAATTGCAAACATGCAGCTTTTTTACAACCAAAATCCCGTCAAGTTGTAATTTGGCAATTTTAAAAAGTGTGAACATTACTGCATTTGCTTTGCATTTTCCATACAAATCCAAACTTGGAAAATGTTAAAGGTAAATTCTGAACTTTTTCAGTTATGTGTTTTGCCCATTTGAAAAAAATAACACTTTATTCTTCATCATGTTAGCAATGAAATTGTTTTGTATTTCTGCTAATGAGAAAAGCAGGGAGTGTGTGTCTCTGTGCATAGTTGGAAATTGTGTTAGTAAACTGAGGGAGGGTCTTGTCAAGCTGATAAATAGAGCAAAACACACCAGGACAGATTAGAAGGAAGTAATGATTGAATGAAAGAGAGAAAGCAAATTGAGATATGAACAACAGGATGCTCCAAGACTGAAGGGTCCAGGAGGGGCAAATGCAGGACTTAAGGGAAGTAAGTGGGTAAGGAAAAGAAGAAAGTCACAGATGAAAGGCTGAAGAGACACTTGAAGAGAAGGAGGAGAAGAAGAAGTAAAAGAAAAGAATAGATGAAAGAGGAGACCTGGTAAGGAAAATAAAGTAGTGAGATTAGCAAAGGAATCATGTGGAAGGATGACAACTGGAATAGAAGGAGGGAAAGATACAGGAGAGAAAAAGTTTGAGAAGAAAATCAAGGAGATTAAAGTAAACCTGCTTAACAAGGAGGTTTCAAAAGAAAGTGGTAAATAAGGAGAATAAGTTTGGAAGAAAATGAGATTAAAAAGAGGGAAATGATGTAATTTAGAAAAAGAAGGATGGGAAATAAAGTAAGAAGAGGGGTAATAATAAAAGATACGAAAATGAATGAATAAAACAAATGCAAATGTAGATTAATATGGGAACACTCGATAAGGGTAGCTACACACCAAAAACAAAACAAAACACATTAATCCTAATGAGTGGAGATAAACTAATCTCTAGTTCAGCATATTCTGTTCATACTGTTCAGGCATTATTCTGGTAAAAAAAAGAAATATTTACTTTCATAGGAGCGTCTCCTGTCACTCCATCGCCTTCTTCCTGTCGCACCTTTTTCTTTTCCCTCCAAAGAGCTCCGTGGGAGGCAGATTCATGTTGTGAGAATCAATTTTAAAAGACATTTTATACCAAGAAAGTCTGGCACATATTGGAGATCAAAGAAAATCAGAGCGAAAAGCAGGGCGAGGAAACTCCAAGCAAAGCAGATTGAATTTTTAACCAATCCCCGCTTTAAACTGTCACAGTAATACCTCGGTTCCTTTGTTTATAATGTGCTTATGTGAACTTTAGATTAACCTTGCTTTCCATTTCTTCTCCCGTTCCGTTTCTTTCCCTTGTCTTTCCCTCTGTAGGGTGAGGTTCCAGCCAGGCATCAACTTCCTCGCTGTGAAACCCAGCAACCTCGTAGCGTGGGAGATCAAACAGGAAATGGCACCGGGAAGCAGTTCGTTGGCAGTGGATTGTCAAAGAAAGGCCTCCTCCACAGCTGAGAGGTAGAACTGAAGCTCACGTAACGATTCCTTTTTTTCCAACAGTTCCCTGTCAAGCAGCCCCTCCTGTGTCTGTTGCTTCGAAAAGCATTTGTGGGTGCAGAGAATACATGAAAAGGGCATTTGAATATTCCACTTGGAGGCCATGAGAATCATACGGGCCAGCATGAAACAATATCATGTCTGAGTTGTTTAATGGAGTCGGTTTATTTAAACAAACATTCTGAAGAAAAAGGGTGAATGATACAGGTGCAAAATCAAACGGGACTTGAGAGTCAACGTCAAAACGGAGCCTGAGTCTGAGTTTCAAAGGAGTTATGAGTGATCTTTATTTTAACCATTGCAGCTGACATTTACTAGTATTTATGTAATTCAGCCATTGCACTCAGGTAAACCTTAACAATACAAAAAAGATGCAAAAATTCTAAATACTACAAACAACCGATGCTTCAAAGTTTGTATCTGGGTGAGAAATAAAGAATTTTGTTGAAGCTCCAAAGTGTTTTGAAACTTCCAAATACAAATTTTAAATAAGTCATAAGATGTGAAACAGTTAGACAGCAGGAGAGGATCTTGTTCTGAAATAACTTGGATATAAATTAAATGGTCTAAATGTGTTGATGGTTCTCATACACCTATTAAAGTTGTGCATCTGTTTTATGTTTTAACATAATGGTTTATGTAAATCACACTTTGTATACATTTAAAATGATAGTGTACTTAAATCCCGGCTACGTTATGCTAGGCATCATGATTCACTCACTTCTGTTTTCTGAATGCTTGACTTGATTTTTAGTAATTTGACTAATAATTAACTGGATGCTGGAAAATTGAATTAGCATTTAATCCCAGATTGATCCCTAACCAGAGAATAGAGAAATTATTTTTATATAAACCAGCTGTTGACTCCTTCTGATATAGATGAACAATGACAATGGCAATAGTTGATACTTGCTCAATTTCCACACATTTGAATTTCCATAGCACATTTTAACACATTACACAGGGAAATAAACATTATTTATCTTAAACAGAGTAAACTTGAGGCACATTTTATTTTAGTAGCTTTTAAGTTACGTCCCCTTAAAATTTTTGCTGGTAGTTTTAATTGTACTTTAGAAAAGTGATATTAAAATAAATGCACTTTTTCTTCAATATTTTTAGTGCTTCTCCTACTAATATTACATAATACAGAACAGTCTTTACAATACGAAATTATTATACTTTTGTACCTGGTAGACATGTGATGTTATAAGAGGTTTTTTTTCTGCATCCTGGTCTTCATTTCTGTTTTCATTCATAGCATTTGTCCTATCATTTCGGCTGCCCTTCATGTCTGTTTCATTGCCATCTTTTCTGTTTTGTCAGTTTCTTTAATTCATTCGTTTAAACCGGTGGGGATAATGACTTTCCTCTCCATGAAGCGGTCGTTGCTAAACTCCAGCTCAATTACTGCTACTTAGCTAGCCGTTAGCCACGTCTGTCCTTCAGTGATGGACAGCACCAGCAGCAACGAGTGATCCAACAGAGGCAGAGGTGGAAAAAACAACAGAGTAACTTTAAGCAGGCTTGTATATCAATCAGATAAAAACATTATGAGGACTGGGGAGGGAACACTGATTCTTCATGAGATGTAGGTAACCAGTGAAGATTTTGAGCTCAAGATAATGCTAGATGCAAAAAAAAAAAAAAAAAATTAAAATTGAGCAAGCATAAATAAATTAGCAATTTTGGAAAAGATGTAGGATTGTTTAAGGAAAGCCTTTCACTGCAAGTTGTATATGTATAACTAAAGATGTGACAAATAAATTACTTGTGTCATGAATTGAAGTCTTGCAGGTAAGGAGTGCAAAGTTGGTCTATGTGGGTTGATCCAATAGAATAATTGCTGTAGCTCAAATTGCTCTTATTGCTGGTTCTAACTGAAAAGTCTCAGACTACACAGTGCATCTAAGTTTACTGTGTATGCAGGTACTTAGCTCAGGCTGTCATGGTATCCTGACTCCTGCCCAAAGGAATGTACTATAGACAAGTGAGACTGGTTCACAGAAGGTGATCTGTTCTGATGAAACTTGTTTTATTTCTGCACCACGGGGATCGCAGGGTGCATGTCCAATGATTTTGTGGGGAGCTCATGGCACAGGGATGCACCATACCCTGTCATTCATGTGAACAGTAAGGTGAGATGTACCACCTACCCAAGCACTGTTACAGACGGCGTACATCCATAAATAGAAGCAGTAATCCCTGGTGGCTGTGGCCTCTTTCAGAAGGACAATGCTCACCCCCACAGGGCAAAAATGGGTCAAGAATGATTTGAGGAGTATAACAATGAGTTTGAATCCAATGAGTTGCCCTGATCTCAATCTAATCAATCTTTAGGATGTGCTTGACAAACAACTCTACAGGACGCTGCTAAGATCTTGGTGCTAGGTACCAATCAGACGTGTTTTAAAGTCAGTATCTCAATAAGTGAGAGCTGTTTTTGTAAAAGAAAAGAAAATAAAAAAATGTGGGGATCGACATATTATACAAATACTGTTATATCTGATCAGTATGTTGTGCAATGGTGGTTTTGGGATTTAAATGCAGTCCAGGCTATAAGACATGTAAAAATAAGATATTTTTATTTAGAACAAATGATAAATCCTGCACATGTCAGTTAATCCAGGATAAAAGCAGAGGGAAACATTAACTTGACAAGATCAGAAAAAAACCTATTCACACCAAAAAAAAAACAAATCTTGTATAAAAACATCTTTTAAAAATAAAGAGTCTGGAACTGTAATGTCTGCATTTCCAAAAATCTATAAAGCATGTCAAAAAACATGAAGTTATAGTCATTTAAGTCCAAAGGCGAGGGGCAAATTGCCTTCTTCAAAGCAACACAAAGTGTCACCTAAGAAGTCGGGTTTTGAATTCAGCAAATCTAAACACATTCAGAGTTTTTTTGTACTAGCCTGTGCCTATAAGCACAGGTTTTGTATAAACATTCACTGTGTACATGCAAGAAACTTTCAAATAAGCAACTGTCACACATAAAAAAAATAAAGTCTGCAGGAAGAAATGAAGCCAACGTTTTCAACTCTGGGCCATTTTTAACCTCAGTAAAGGCTTGAACAGAATATGCAAGCAGGGTCTCATTGCATGACAGGGAGAATCACAGCCTTTAGATCAATGAAGGTGTGGGAGTGTTTGTTGAGCTTATCTGTATTAATCTCTAATTAGATGTTTTTCATTGAGATAATATAGTGAGCCTCATCATAAATGAAAAGGGTGCCGTTGATTTGTATGCCTCACAATTAATATTGTGATCTAATTTGATGCACGTTTTGTTGTTCCCAGATTATGCAACAATCGTTTCTTTTCTTTAAAGCACAGAATTTGTGATTAATGGTCCAACAGTTAGAAGAGGACAATAAGCTCTCTGAGTATGGAATTATGATTGAATGCATGTTGCTTTACAGTAGTCCCTTTGGACATTTAACTGTTATGGTATCAGAGAATAAAATCTATATATTTTTTTTATTTATCATTCATCATATTATACAAGGTCCTGATGCTTTCACACTAATCTTTTGAACTTCTTAAATAGAAATAGTCAAAATGCCAATGGAAAGATGCAAAAAGGTGGTCAGTTTTATAAGGACTTGACTGGTGTGATGCCTTCAATGACTTTCTTCAGCTATTTTTGCAAATTGATTTTTTTTTTTCAAAGCTGATAACTGATACATTAATAAATGCTTATGTATTTAAAGATTTTGTCTGGGAGTGAATGCTAACCTTTCTAGCATGCTCCTTAAAGTTACAGTTGAGCTACATGTTAGCAAGCAGGTTTTGTCTTTGTTTCACAGAAGCTGATGTATGATTTGTAGCTTCTGACAGAGATGTTTTGCATTTAGGTTTTCCTCATGACGTTAACAGCTTCACATGAGTTTACCCTGTGGATCAGTGGCATCCATAGACATCTTGAGAGGCAGGTGCTCAAGTGGAAAAAAGGGAACCTTGTGCTGCACATGAAGCTGCCAGCTGCTTCAGTAAAGATTTAGTGTGAGCTTTATTACAGGGACATTTTGAACATCATGTGTGGACAGTACAGCTATTTCAAACCCAAAACCCATCCTGTCTGATGAAGATGTTTAATAATGTTCCAACTCTCTACAGCAGGGGTGTCAAATTTATTTGGAGTGGGGTGTCACTCTACAGCAGAATATTCCTGAGTATGTAAATGGTACTCAATGAATATTTGATTTATATAGAAATACGTTTGAAATATTACGTGGTTATTATTACTGTTTTTAAAAGATTGAAAATCCTTCAGATGAAGCTTTCCTGTTTGACACATTCTCTGTTAAAATAATAGGAAAACAAGCTTTGAATAGAATAGTAAATAATATTTTCTCTTCCCAAGTAAATATCTTGTAGAAAATAGTCAACAAATAATATTTTTGGATTACAGTTTTATTCCTGGTGGAGAACAGAGGTGCTATGTTTAGGAACATCTCTATCCTTGTCAGGTTATTTGTGCTTACTGGATGTAGTTCATGTTGCAGATCTGCTCATGTTTTTATGAAGGGTGTGGCTTTCTTAGACTATCTAAAAGTAGATATGCCTAAAAACGCTGTTGCAGTTAGTATAACTCTATAGTTATGTTATCTTCATTTAGCTTTTAAATCCATAATCTCAGTCTCAACTAACTAAATTGCTGAACTCATCACTTCTGTCCTGAGTGGATGCAATGAGAACATGCAGGATCACACATGAAGCCTCTAAAAGTCTATTTTCAGTGTGTCAATAAAAACGTTTAAACCTCAATAGAAACAGATATTAATGTGCACCATACAACTTCTAAATGTTCTCTAATTTACTCTGCTACAGGTTTTTCTCATGTTTTATTTTCTCAAAACTATGTTAATCCAATTTGGAAAGCAAACGGTAGCTGCAGTTAAAACTTATTACGTTAAAAATTTAAGTCAAATATACTTTTATGGTAAATATAATTATAACAGATGTATACAAATATCACTAGTGGACGTTTGTAACAACATAATTCAGGTTCAAGCAGCTTATTTGCATAATTGCACCTTTAAGACGTACTAGAATGACCATTTTAACAGGGTGTGGCTTCCAACACCATGATCTGTCCTATAGCATCCAAAATGACTAGAACCGGCTCCTGCATTTATACTGTAAATAATTATACTATTGTTCTATACTGTTATTAACACCCCACCTAATAAAGCCTCCTTTCCCATTAGCATTTGCAAATTGATTTTCTGAACAAAAGAACAAAAACATATATTAAGATTTATGTCATTTTTACTTAATACCATAGCAGGAGTTTGCAGTCTTTGAGACCCATCAGCCTTTGTGTTTTCCAATCTCTTTTTTCTTCATTATTATATAGTTATCCTTGGAGACCTTTCTGAGTTATTGATGTCAATAGTCATTTTTCTTTTTCTCTGGAGTAATGTCTAATTTGTAAAATATGTCATGTTTTTTCCTGCTCTGTTTTGTTAATATTGGCATAAAGTAGAGCATGCTTAGGGTGACCTTAATTTTGAATGGTGGGTTAAATAGGGAAAATATGCCATGGTTTATGATTATGCTCTTAGAATGGGAGCAAAGCTCTATTTCATGGTAATGATAAGATCTATAGATTAACACTGTTAATGGTCTCTGCTCAATGTTAAAACTGGGGTAATGCACTGTCCACACTCCACACATGGATTACTATTTATCTGCCTGTGTGCCTCTGTGTTTGTGCGTGTGTGAGTGTGAGTGTGTGTGTATGGGGGGCTTGGAAGTTTTTCATCATCAAGATCTATTTGCTTCCAGTGGCAGCCTGAGGGAAAAAGTTCCATTTAATGATTATACAGTATTTCCTGCAGCAGCTGAATCATCTTTGAACATATTAGACGACTCACTCAGTTGAATTAAATAAACAAATTATTTCAGGAAGCAATTCCCAGACTATCCTATGCAATTTCTGACATTATATGAAAATTAAAATTGATTTGTTTTGTAGGCAAACTCATAAGATATGCAGTAATTTCTAGGAAATCTGTAAAAGCACTGTTGCATGCAAAATGAGTTGGCTGTCGGTAGTTAATAGCTGACGATTTTTGCATTTAACTTTCTTTACCATCAGCAAGTTCCAAAGTCTAAATTAACACATTCTACGTTTGCTTTCTGTGCAAAAAAACAACAAAAAAAACACACACAATGGGGCCATTTTTATCTCCACCCCCCCCCACCCCCCCAATCTGGCCTGCATTGTGATTACTCTGTTTTTATTAAACTTGCAATGTACTCTAAAAGACTAATTGTAAAAGACACCCAGTTACAATTTTAAGGTACAATCTTCCAGCAAACACTGTTTTTTTAATATCAAATGAAAATACATTTGTCAAAATATACCAAGCAGTTTGGTCGGGCCCTTAGTTTAGGTAGCACAAACTGAATAGAAACAAATTCAAGTGTACAGTCCATGAAGTGTCTCATTTTGCTCATTAAACTAATAAGTAATAAATGTAGTATTTCTACTGCAAGCTGTTAAATTTTTACAGGTCAAATTATTAGTCAATTAACATAATAATCAGAATTTAGCTGCCTGTTCTCTCACCCACCATTTTCCATTGTTACTTTTTTTGTGCTTTCTTGTTTTGTGTGTTAATGGAGCCAGATTTATGACACAGGTGCTTTCATTCACTCTTTCATGTGTTTTTTTAATCCATTAATTTATTTTATTCACTCTGAATCTTGATAGACGGAGCCCTAATTTAGAGCAGAGATAAAAGCAGCCCTTTATGTCTACAGGAAGCTTAGTGTTTAACCTTAACACTTACCTTCATTTCCTACTCTAAATTAGTCTTTCAAAACCTTTGAGACACTTTATTTGTCCATCGCCTCTACTTCAATTCAAGACAAAACAGTCATTATTACATAAATTGATACAATAATTATTTTTACAATTATTATTTTTATGGCTGCACAGTGGCGCAGTTGGTAGAGCTGTTGCCTTGCAACAAGAAGGTTCTGGGTTCGATTCCCGGCCCCGGCCTTTCTGCAT
>CAEGAF010140050.1:0-28664 GCA_903067075.1 Micropoecilia bifurca
AAGACTGGGTGCGCGCGCGCGTGTGGCGACAGTTTTGATCTTGATGTATTAACAGGTTACAGCTAGAGGTATTGTGGCTGATTTAAAAAAAAAAAAATAATAATATAGGTTATGTTAAGCGTGACGTAAAAACATGAAGTAGGGTATCTATTTTTATTTATTTATTTTTTCAAGTTTTATGCATACTTTATTGAGTTTGTTTTTAACTTCAATATTAATGCTTAATAAATGACATGAAGCTTTTTAAAGTCAGGATAAAGTTGGAATTGAAGCTTTTTTGAGAAACCTAGTGGTAAAGCAAACTTTCCACCAGTTCATGTTAATGTTTTTTCTTTTTTTTTTCCTTTTTGGAAAACACTCTATAATCCCCTCAAACACAGAGATGGCAGATATACCTACAGAGCTGTAAATGGTGTGCAAAAAAAAAAAGATAGGAATCACCCAAGAGGAGGGGAGACTCTGTTCTTTTTTTTTTTTAAAGCGATTATTTTATTCACTCAGCAGCAGCAGGCGTACAGGGGGAGAGGTGGACGTTAGGGAGGGGTAAAGGAGGAGGGGTGTGGGGGGTATATCCATATTAGGAAGTCGTGTCCTACATAATAGACGTGGCACAACCGCCACTGAACGGGGCACAGGTGCCAGTAGTCGCTTATTTTTTGTTGTTTTTTCTTTGACTTGCCAATATGAGGATCTGAAACCGCTGGAAGCTCTTTGGTGTGTCGCATTTCTTCTTCTTTCAATCTCTGCGCTTGCACGCGGGTGAGTGCGTGCGTAGTCGTGCGCGTGCACGTCGAGATGTGACGGTGTTGGTGTTGAGGGAAGGTGGAGGAGGAGGTTGAGGGGGGGGGGGGGTTGCGGAAACATGTGGAAGTGAGGGATGATCGTGTGCGCGTGCACGTGAGCTTGACGTTCTAACTTTTCCCCCTTTATTGGTAAATGATGATGTTGGTGATGATGATAGCGCCCACGCGCAGGTTGGGGCGAAATGTGCCCGCGCGAATGTTTGCTAAGCGTTTCGAGACACACACACACACACACATATATGTACACACACGCCTACAGGTGCGTGCATGTTTCCTTTTGTATGCTCAAGTCCCGGTCACAGTTGTTGTCGCCGTACCTATTTACCCCAAAATTCCATGTCACGCGCTCTGGCGTGGTTTGTTTTAAGCACGCGGGGAACGGGGGATGGAGCGCGAGCTGCATGTGAGACAAACGTCCAGCGTCAAAACCTCTTCTTCTTCTTCTTCTCTTGGACACTTCATAATTACACAGGCGAGCACGCGCACTCGCACGCGCCAGCTGATCCTCCTCTCGAGGAGGAAGCGCAGGAGACACGAGTGAAACAACAAAGAAGAGATAGAGGAAGAGGACAGATAGAGAGGAACTCGCGTTGCTCCGAGCTGGGGGGCTGCGTGGGGTGTGGTGACAAGGTCTAACACCAGGAGGACTAACTTTGTCTCCTTCTCTCTCTTTTTTTTTCTCTCGCACTCGGTTCTTGTTCTCAGCGTTTCACACATACACACACTGGGCATATTTCCATTCGCGGTGGGTTCAGGTGCTCCCTGAAACTTCACGATTCCATCTCTTCATCAGAAGCAGAGCTATTTCAAGTTTTAGTTCCTTTCCATCCTTAGTTTGAGATAAATATACAACTGCTAGATTTGTTTGAGGAGTGAACAGATAAACGCTTTGTTGTGTCTGTCTGAAGTAGAAAAGCACACATAGCGTGGTCTTATTTTTCAAAGGGAAACTTTTTTTACATATATGTTTTATAACAATTAGTGATTCTGGTTTGATTAAAGCCTTTAAAAAATAATTAAAAATTCTCATAATATCCAACAGGTGTTTAACAAACGCATCGTAGGCTTTTATTTTGTTTCGTTCGGCGGTTTGTTTCTGAGCTACGACATTTCCGACTACCCCTGAAGGCAGCATGAGGGAAACTATAGGAGACGAGAAACACACAGAGAGAGAGAGAAACAGAAAGAGGAGAGTGACAGAGAAGAACCTGTGCTCTTCTACAGCACCGGGAGATAGGAATTCACCAGAGATCACAATTTCTTGTCCCGATTTTTTTTTTCTTTTTTGACAAACTTAATTCGGGTTTTCTCTCCTTTTTGTTGCTGTCAGTGTGCAAAATACAGTGGACTCCCTATCTCTGTGTCTCCGTGTTGGTGTATCTCTACTGGATCTTCACTTCCGAGGCTGTGTACAGTTTTGGTTTTGGAGAACTGCACCGGTTTGTTCTTTTTGAGCCGAGTGCTGCTTTAACTGGTAAGGAAAGGAAGTGGCTGTGTATGTTTATTATTGCTGGCTGTTTTCAGGGTGGCGTTGTGCAACCCTTTTGTGCAGATTGGATTCTTTTCACGAAGTTAAACATTTTCAAAAAGTTAAGCAAACACGAATAGTAAAAAAAAAAAGAGAAAAATGAAGTAAAAAAAAAAGTGACAAAAATGTTAGGTGCTTTACTAGAGATAAAGGTTTTTCAACGGAGTTTTTCCACTGATAAGATTATTTTCTCCTTGTTTTAGTGGGGGAAAAGTCAGTAACCATGAATAGTTTTACCTTAGAGGTATGTCAAAGTATGAGTTTGTAATGTTATAAAGCAACTGAACACAGCTGTAAACATCTGGAGTCCTTAACTGATAGTCATTGGAATGTGGACATGGGATGATATGAGGTTGTCATGATAAAAATAACACAGTATCATGATACTAAACGAGGAGCTGGGAGGAAAAAAAAGCCAGTAAAACACAAAATGACACTTTAAGAAGAAAATAATATTTTCAATGAGCTAAGTATAAAAGTGCTGGGAATTCCAGTGCTAGGTTGACGCTATCTCTTTAAGAGTGATAGGCTGTGTCATTTTTTTCTCCCTCTGGAACAATGTACAAATTGAAGAATAAAAAAAAAAAAAAACTTGTCGAAGCCTCAGCCAGCTGACTGGCAGTGCCTAGCAACAGGTGGGGGAGGGGCAGTGTAGTCTTAATCCATACTTCAAACTCGACTCACTCTGACACATTCTGTTTTTTGTGGTTTGGATTTTTTTTCCCCCCTTATTTTTTTAAACCTCGGTATGTCCACAAATCAGTCCGTGCCAGTCTTAGGCCAGCTTGGGGAAGCTGTGTAAAAAGCTTTAAAATAAATTATTAATTAATCATTGCAGTGAGAAGGGGAGGGGCCTGCGTTGCTACACGGCCCATACATCCAGAGAAATCAGGTCGCCCCGCAACTTTTTCTGGTATCTCGCTAAACGGAAAGGCACGGTTAAATAATCTTAGTAGGTTTAAAAAACAAAAAAACTTTGTAAAAGCCTTGTCATATCGATAAACAGGCCACAAAGAAACAAAGAGGATGAATTCACGACAAAAGTCACAAGAAACCAAGTAGAGCAAACAAAACGTACTTGTTCCTCCATTAGAAACTGACTACAGTGTTTACCATAAGAGACAGCCAGCGGGGAAAGAATGCACAGAATGTGTGTGTGTGTGTGTGTGTGTGTGTGTGTGCCCGCAACTTCTTTTTTGCGCTTTCACGAAAATAAAAGCAAGGAAACGCCTTATCAGTCAGTACTGGGCTTTTAACTTCCAACAGTAGCCTATAGTAGCTGACTTTACACACACACACACACACACACACACACACACGCACATTCACACACCAACATATACAGCTGTAGAGCAGTGTGATAATAGGGCTGTGTGTTGGCCGTTTGCAATCCAGTTATTATCTGTCTCAAACTGATGGCGTGTGTGAGATCATCAGCTGCAACTTTTCACTACTTGATGGCGTTTGTCTCTTTTTTCTTCCTCCTTTTGAGATTTACTTTATAAACAATACCGTCATGAATGCGCCCAACCCAACATATTTTTTCCCCCCTTTGCTGTGATGTCACACTAACTCGTAGTTAGAAAGAGAAAGAAACATAGCAGAGGGAGGGAGGGAGGGAGAAGAGACGGCACGTTGTTTTGCAGACAGGATTACATTGTCTCCCCCCTTGTCAGTTTGCAGACATTATGTTAAACGTTTCTTCTTCAGCCTGACAAAGTGCTCACTCTGTGGTTTTATACAGCATCTTCTAAGTGAAACATAACAAGCTTGTTCAAAAATAATCATCAAGCTGGACAGAAGGGCTGGTTGGTGGTGAAGATGTAGTCGTTCAGTTGCGAATGTTTTGGGTAAGAGTGAAAAAAAGTTGCTTATGAGTGAAGTCTTTTTTTCTGAAAAAGGTGAATGTGGACAATTTTTTACACTTTTGACATGTTTCCCTTTTATGTTGATGAATTTGAGGCTTTGAGGCCTTTATGCAAATAGGACATGAGATAGAACGCACATCTATGTAAAAATGTCAATATCTTATAATAATGCAATCCTCTTGGACTGCGGAAGTCCTTTGTGAAACCTGTTGATTCGCTTGAAAGTTGTGATACCTGTTTATGTTACAGCCACCACCTACTATTACTCTCCATTGACACCATAAATGACAAAAGTAGTTTTTTTTTAGTTTTTTTTTTTGCGAATGGAAACTCTTTGAGCCACTCGCTGGGTATTGTAAAGTGCCTCAAAAGAGGAACCTGACCTATGCGTAATAGTGACTTGTTTATCAGGTTTCCTAATCCAGATGTGATTCATGTCCCTGCTTTTGCACATCATAAGATCAATAAGATGTAAATTGGAAAAAAAAAGAGAGAAAAACGTACATGCTTCGAGTGGAGCGCACTTTCTTTTCTGCTTCTTTTCTCTATCTGGTCGCCTTCTGCCATTGTCTGTCTTTTCATACACTGGAGAACCGCTGCATACATTTGGGCTTTTGTCAATAGCAGTGTTTGTCTTCTGTGTGGCGCTTGTGTGCTTGTTTCTTCATCCACGTGCTTATCGTGATCAAACTTTCTACTCTAACACGACTCTTTATCTCCTCCAGAGATTTGCTTTACTTGTTTGCCTCTTTTTTCTTCTTCTTCTTTTTTGTGTTCCCATACATGTGGGTGTAAAATTAGCAATTCCATTTTTTTTCTTTTCTCTTGTCCTTCCAGAATGTGGAAGTGTTTTCTTGGTGTGGCGAGAAACAATGAGGACAAGGCAGGGCTTTGTGGTGGCAGAAATGCATTTTTAACCCATGTGAATGAATGGTGCCTCACATTCCACAGCACCAGGCCCTCGACTGAATGGCAGCACTAACACGGCTGTTTTCATTACTCATTACTGCCCTGTGCCTTTTCACCATGGACTTAGTCATTTACCTTTACCTACTCATACCGGGATTTAGTGGTGTGCTAGTTTTTTCTTCTCCTTTGACTTGCGCTTTTATTATGCATGAGCTGTTATTTCAGCAGCATTTCGTGTTACTCGTAAGCCCTTATTCGATTTATCATCAACGAAAGGCTCAAATTACAGTGTGTAATGTAAAAAGCTTGTTATTACTTGTGATCGCTTAATATGTCCCACTCTAACATTTAGATTTCTGCTGTGTTGTGTTTTTGTTTGTGAAAGGTTAAAGTAGCACATTTTATTGCCTAAAAGTCAGTGCAACTCCTTGGTCAGCAATAATGTTCATCCATCAGTTTGTGCTCAATCTCCATGGTAACCAGTTGTAACACCTGACTGGTAGTGAGTGTTTTCTACTGTCAGGAATAGGTGTGGGAGATATAAACTTGAAGTTTCATCATGATATTTTGTGGTACAATTGTGATAACAATAAGAAAGACAATAAGAAATATTTATTAGTTCTCTTCTAGATGTCTGTATGATTGTGACTGCATAGCACAGCAACATACCCATATGAAATATGCTACTGTAGGACACCAGCCACTTAAAGAAGTGTGCTATGTATCACTAAGCTGCTCACGCAATCTGCTTTTAATCATATTTTCAAATGTATTATTACGTATTATAGTACTGATTCTCTTATTGAACAAGCAGTAATACTAACAATCCCAAAAATACACACAGTATAATTTTGATTTAATCAGAATTTATCATGACTATAAATCAAAATTCTTATGACTAGAAATGTATCACGATAAATGATAACAATACGATAAATGCCCAACCCTAGTCAGGAACATGTGGGTTTGTTGCAACTGATATTACAAAGTCTAACATGCTAATGGACTTACCTAGAGGCTAACGACAAGCTATCCCCTATTCTCCATTCAAAATCAAAGCCATTAAAATTAAAAATCTAAAAATAAACTTTTTATTGTACCACATGAATCCAAAGTCAAAGGTTTCCCTATTCTTGGTTTGTGACCATGAGCAGACCCATTATTGTGCTTCAGTCTCATTGTACTCTTTGGACAGATGAAAAAAGCCACAAACCTAGAATGGGGTGGATCTGAACACAACTGAGTAAGGGTACAGTTTGATGTTTCTTTCCCTGTTTGTTTTTTTTTGTTTTTGTTTTTACTCTTGAACAATATTAGTGGCTTTAGTGGAAATCCTTGGAGACTTGTTCATTTTCTTTGGAATATTAACGGATGGCTCTAAATCAAGTCCCTCCCTGGCCAGTTTCCAGTACTTTCAGTTTGTGCCCTTAAACAAATAATTTCCTACTTATGTACAGTACATAATCATTTTGTAATAGTCTTTTTTTTATTATTTAACTGTTTAATTGAATTTTGCAAATTACATGCTCGTTAAATGATAAAAATACATTTGTGGTGCAATATTTTCACTCGTCCTTTTCCTGAAAATTGTGGTTCTGGTTCTTCTCTGGGCCAGGCGGCACATAAAAGATTTTGACCCCTGATCAAACCAGAATAACCGAACAACCTACTGTTGGTATACGAAATGCATCAGACTTTCATCAGGATACTTTCTCAAAGTAAACTATGAGAATATATAGCAAGTTACTTATAAATCATCATCTGTCAAAGCAGATGGAACACTTCCCCACGGATTGAATCGAAGTACGAAGGGGATTCTTGCCGTACCCAAATCATGTTGGGTATAAAACAAACAAAACTTGAAAAGCACAAAATGAGTAGAAGGAATTTCCTAAGAGATTCCAGAGCTGGCTAGTTTCATTGTAAACATTTGATCGCAAGAAGGTTTGACTTGATGGATGTGAGAAAAAGTGTAGACATCGAGTCACGTTATTCCCTACCATATACAGTCGATGTTGCTCTAGCATTCTCCCTCTTGTCTCTGCCTTGTTATTCTTGAGGTTGTATCAGTCCTTTCTGCCTGAACACGAAAAGTGTATCTGCGTTCAAAGGCTTAAATAACTTTGTGTGGCATATTGAGGTTGGAGTAGGAACAGAAGCAGGAAATGGCAAGTGCGAGAACCTATTTTAGCAGCTGTTTCCTTTTTGTTCCGATGAAACAAACCATGAAAATAAACTAGGAAAAAAAAGCGACTATCTCTTCGCTGATGGTCCAGATATTTCTGTCATTTCTATCCAGAGTCTCATGCCTATTCTGGCATTGGTTGATGGCATTGATTCCCCCTGCTGCATGGTGGGGGTTTTCACTCTGAAAGGGCAATCTCTCTGGGTTAGCATTGAAACACCACGCTCCTGGATTAAATTATAAATGAGCCCTCCGTGGGAAGCGTATTGCTTACCAACCTTGGATAATGAGAGGGAATTTGGATTCAAGGGGGACAGCACTTCTGTAGATTTTTTCTTTAGACTACCATGCATTTTGTTGCTACAAAGTTTTGGAAACTGGTGGGGTATTTAATCCCTGTATTTGGGTCACACCTGCACCCAATGCATCCACGTGGATTGACACGAGCCAAGCCGAGACTGTCCGGGCCCTGGGTCGCAAAGTCTGATAGTTGTCTAAATTAGTGCCAAGAATATGATGTGGCAATCAGAGGATTAAGATAGGACAGGGGTCAATGGGGGTAGAGTTGATGGGCGGGGGGGATCTGCAGTCGCAGGGATTTAGGTAAAAGGCTGTTTTAGCCTTTGTTGTGCTCTTGCATAGAGTTGTTGCTGTTCTTTCTTGAAACTAAATTGATATCAGGAAATATTCTTATCATCAATGTTGTTGATATGACAAAGGCTGACCTTTTTTTTCTTCAGTTCTTTGCTGTTGTGGTGGAAAACCCCCTCTGAAATTCAAGAAACTACCCACAGAAAAACAGTGACACAATGCGCATATTATTTATATGCCTACAGTTGATCCTATTCAAATTTCCTGTTTTGTTTCAGGGTTACTGATAACTCAGAGGACAGGTCCTGACATTAGTCACAGTGATTGGAGAGAACAATGTATCTTTGAAAACAATCCACAATCTTATTGGTAGTAAGCGAACATTTTCCCTTCAAAACTGTAAAATTACTAACCTTATTGGTTTGAAATAATTTGAAACACATGTAGCTTCAGTTACACCAATGAATTACTGACACCAAAGTTTCACATGAGTCATTTTGAGAATGCCTACAAATTCCCTATATCTTTAACTATATGAACTTGAGAAATGTTAGTAAACTAAAGTAATTACCACAAAATAACTACGCATGCAAATTTTGCTCATATTTCTATTTGTTGTACTACTAAATAAGATGTTAACCTGTAACGTGCGGTAGTTAAAATGTCTAGATTACTTTAGAGCTCCATCATTTCATAACTTGTTAAAAACAAACTAACTGGAGTTACTTTCTAACCTGGTCACGGGTCAAATATGGGTTAGTGTTTGATCTCTAATCATAGGTTGATTTAACCCGACTGGCTGGGTCAGAGGTTTGTCCAAGCATGCTGGGTTAGGTTTTCAACCAAACCAAAAAGACAATGTCTCTGGTTTTAAAATAATTAATGTCTAATAATAAGGCTACAAGAAGGAAAGAAAACCCATTTGGATTACTGCACAAGTATTAATGGTTTTTTAAAATAAATTTCTTTTAAGTTCAATTCTGTGTATTAGGGATGGGCGATATGGACTTGAAGTTTTATCATGATATTTTGTCTTGCTATTGCGATAAATGATACAACTATTTTTATTTTTTTTGCGGAAATAACTATTCTGACAATACATACAGTTGAGCTTTTTCTTTAAATGACATGACAATAAATCAAAGATCTTGTCAAGATAAGAAATTTATTGTGATAAATGATAAGCGATATGATAAATACCTGCCCCTATTGTTTATCACAACATATTTACTTCAAGAAGGTTGACAGAAGAATAAATTATGCAGCAGATTGTTTTAAATCTTTTAGAAGATTGAGCCAAACATAATGCCTTTAAAAATGTTGCATAGATCTGAACCACTTAGCAACATTACAGTATAGAAAGTTTTCACAAATTCCTACGAATCACCACCACAAATGTCAGAGTCCAGAGCTGTATGGAGGAAAACATAGAGCCACCTGGTGCTGTGCACTGTGAGTCAGCTGGCTGAAATAAGTGATTGTCATTTTTTCCCATGCTTTCACAATACAAACTATTAAGTAATTTATCTGTGGAAAAAAATACCATTACAACAAAACAGTTAGTCATTGCTTGGAAACTAAATTATCACTTCCCACTCATAAAAATATGCAACCTTTAGTCTTCGCAGCATTAACCCAGCAAATTAGTTAATTTATTTTATTTAATTTTTTTTTGCGCGGTCAGAAATTCAATCAATTGAATAGAGTTTCACTTCGGGTCAGCCGTGTTTGCTGCAGTTTCCATCTTTGTCCCTTGTGTGGATTTTCCGTTTTATTGATGAGCCAATAAAACCGAAAGCTAAAAGGACTGGATTCATTAGCAGGATGCTCGTCAGGTTTGGGGTATGACATGCGGTGATCACAGTTAATAGATTTGGGCCTGTTTCTGTGAACCCTCGCTTGGCATTGTTGCTGTGATTGCCGCAGGATTAAAGGGAAGAAATAAGATTAACTGGGAGAAATAGCCCTGGAGAAACACGTGGCTGCAATCGGGGATTGAGGGAAAGAGAAGAGAGAGAGAGAAAAAGAGAGAGAGAAAGACAGAGAGAGAGAAAGACAGAGAGAGAGAGAGAGGGAAGGGGAAGGAACTGCACTCTTTGGCCAGCCCAGATGTCACCGTGTTGGACTAGCATTATTGATCCACTGCTTTGCACACGTACAGCGGGCACACACACACACACACACACACACACACACACACACACACACACACACACACACACACACACACACACACACACCATAAATAGTTGTTAATAAAACAGAAATTAAAGATAAAACTTTGTTAGCTTTGGATTATTAACACTTTTAAATAATTATTTATCGTTTCAAATCACTTAACATACATCATTCATCAACGCTTTTCTCTGTATTACAGCGTGATGACGTTCATCACACTCATACAGACACTATACTTTGCTGTATACAAACAAAACATCACATCTTCTTATTGCCTAATCATGTGAAAACCCCCCCACTACTTTTCTTATCTCTGGGCTCCTTCTTCCTCTTCTGTTGAGAAAAGATGGCTTTGTTGACGGCCTTGTTTAGGTGCGACGGGTCAAGATCACGCACAAACTTTAGCATGTAGGTGTCTGTGTGCGCCCTCGAAAGGCTCGGCAGGCAGGGGAACATGGCACCCAAACTTAATCCAAACTCACAGCAGCCCAGAGGGCATTAAGGGTGAGTGGGGGTTGGGTGATCTGTTTCCTAAGCAGAGAGGCTCCTTTTTAGCATTCTGTTCCAGTTTATTAACACCCTCTAAAGGCCCACACGTTTTTTTTCAGATTCTCAGAAAAGGAAAAAAAAAAACATAATATTTTTAGAAGAAAACTGCAGGACATCTTGTGAAATTGCAGTTTTTATAAGCGATTCTGGAGACCCAACAGAGCAGAAGTGTGACTGAAGTTGATATTAATAACTTAAAATAAAAAATGTGTGTGTGGGGGAGAGGTGAAAGGGTGAAATTAAAAAAAAGAGGAAGTTCAGGATTACACATTGAAAGGAATCCGTCCTTCCAACTTTGGTTTCACTTTGATGCAAATACTTTCCTGCCATATAACCTCCCCCCTCAAACGGACACGTTCAACCACAAAGACACAAACGGTGCAGCCCGATCTCCCGCAAAGACCTATTGATCTGACTCCATTTTACTATAAAAAACTTGAAAAACAACGAAGTTCTCTCCTTCCCTACTTCACCTAATTTATCCCGACTGCCCCAAATTCAGCATATATACTTAAGCTTCTCATTCATTACTGTTTACTCTCTTAATTGTGCCGAATCAAAGAGAATTGAGGGTGTGGTTAGTTCTGACTGAAGGCCAGTGATGTTGCATGTCTGACTAACTTAGGGAAACAAGCTGGAAATGTCTCCAGGCTACTGCAGCTAATCATTCAGGAACTGATCGTTAGCCGCTGATGTCAGCCTAACCTTGCCACTGTGTGTTTTAGTGAATTGTGTGTGCATAGATGGGGGAGATGGAGATGCATATAGATAGAAATTTGGAGCGTATCCAGTCAAAAAATTATGGAGCATATAAAAGATAAATAGCTGGGTTTCTTTTTCTCTTCATTTAGGAATAAAGCACAAAACTACATTATTTAGTACAAGAATTTGCCGTCGTTACAAGACTGTGAAACAATTTTCATCCTGTTTTGTTCTTTTGTAAAGCTTATGTGAAGCTTTCACCTGCTGATTAAAACCATCCCAAATTCTCGCTTAAGAATTTTACGTAACAGCGTTCATTTTTTAAAGCCATTGATCCAGTAGAGTGTGCAGTCGATGCAAAACGCAGTTTTTATAACATAAAACACAGATCAAATCAAATTAACATTTTAGGATGTTTTCAACCTCAAATATTAGGGATTAGCATAATTAGCATTGCTACCTGTAAACATCAATCTCTCTGTGTCTGTTTCCAAGAGGATGTAGAGTCCAACTTTGCTTGAGATTCCCAAATGGTTGCCATATGTTTAAATCCTGCGAGTATTGTGACAGAGAGACAGTGCTAAAGATAAAAATTCGAATAATAAAGCTTCAGATACTTTTTTATTCCTTTACCAAATCTATGAAAGGAGCAAAACTGCAAAATTGCAAATCAACCAAGGAGCCATCAAAGTCTGGCAGTCTGCTGGCAAAATATTAAACATAAATAAATACTGTTATGCTTTCTACTTCTTTTGGTAACAACTTCCACACCAAAAGGTGTTGTGGTTTTTGCTGCCAGGTAGAGCATATGCGTGATGCATTTTCTGGTTGAAAAAGTGTTTTCTTGGATTCCCAGCAACCCATTTCAAGACAATATAAAGGGGGATTGCTCAAAATAATAGTTTTGTGGCAAACTACATGATTGTGCTATATAATAGCAAAACTGATGTATATATATATTTTTCTTTTTGCTTGGGGAAAAGAAAAAAAAAACATTCATCTAGAAGGGTAGATTAATTTCTAGGGGAAATTTAGGGTTTTCCTTTCTTTGCCCAAAAGTTATCCTTCTTTAAAAGAACCAAGTGACCATGTGTTTTTACCCCAGGCAGAAAAAAAACCCCTCAATAATTTTTGAGTTTTTATCTGACATTTCACTGCACCTCCAGTCGAGATGCAGAGAACCAGGTCTTGGGGGAAGTAGAAACTGGAGGCACTCTTGTGGGGTCAAGCAGGCTGCGGGGTCACTGAGTACAGAGGTGAGGAGGAGAAGGAGGAGGAGGATGTTCGCCCAGGGGCTACAGCACTCACCCAAAATAAACACGTGTATCAGAGACACAGTTCAGCAGCAAGCAGGAGGAATCCGGGAATGCAGGGGCAGGTTGCAGTCAGTGTCCATCATGTACAGCGTTCCTGGGGATACTTCCTGTAAAAGTAAAAGAAAGGACTTTCTTCTTTGTGTTCAGGGATCCCTTTCTTACACCAGTCTGATCGCTGATTGTAGTTCACAGACAACAAAACAGAAAAACTGCTGTCAAGACTGTGAGTAATACATACATGTGGTAGTTGTGGTAACAACAGATTCATGTAAGTGTTTTCACTCTCAAACTTATGCAATATATCCTCATATTGCATAATTCTTAGCATAAAGTGATTCTGTGCATAGGGTATGTAAAATCATGCTTGAACTTTGCATCTTTAGCCAAATGCATCAGTTTGAAGTAAGAAACACAAGAAATCTTAACTTTATAGATTGTTTAACTTTTAGACCACAGAGTCAAGGAATCTTCTGAATTAGACTTGTTAGGTTGCACCACCAGGGATAATGAAGGCAGGAAAACAAGATGCAGGCGGTGTGTTTGGAGTGAGATAAACCATTGTCTAGTATTGTTTAGCTAAACCCATTTGGGTTAGTCTGGTGAACAGTAGAAACACTTGATTTGTTGTACTTCATCTGGGACAATGCCTCTTGATTGTGTTTCCTGGGCTGCAGTCTGCTGCTCACCTCAGTTCCCACCTGCCCCTCTCTGTCCGTCTGTTGCTCGGGGGGGCTTGTAGTCAACTAGGGAGGAAGGAGACCAAAGACCGGAGGATCTGAAGCCCCCCCACCCTCCATCATCTTCCCTCCATCACAATAAACTCAACCTAACTGCCCCAACATCCACCTCCGCTCTCAGCAGCAACACTCTTGATGTTTTGCGAGGAACCCCTTCCACCCCCCTCTAACCCCTTCAACTAACCCTCCCTTCAGCTATTCTCATGTCCTCAGTGCCTTCTTCCTACATTGCATCTAGATAGTTGAGGGGAGAAGGGCGAGTCCCACTCGTGTCTACCTCTCACACCTCCAGTCCTAAGAAGACGAAGCGAATTGAACTAATGAATTTAGCTTCCAGTATGTAGGGAAATGCTGAAGTCGAATTTTTAGATTAATTTAAGGTCAGGCAATACTCATTTTTAATGCTATCATGCCCTTCTAAATGAATATTTGGGGGTAGACTGTATAGTGTTTTACCATCAGCCAAGACAGGCTTGAATTGTTTGGTATGTTTGATTTTATGGCATTCTTAAGATTTTTCACTTTAATTTGTTAGATTTCAGATGGATCATGGAACAAAGTGAACTACAGCAAAAATATATTATTTTCTTACTATTGCAAGAAGATCATAAAATAAACATGTTACTTGTAAAGATAGCGTTTGTAGAGATCAGCCTGTGTCAGCATATTGGTCTAATGTGCCCTTTCTTTTTCATCCAATGTGATTCCCACTGCCAACCAAGTTTCTTTAGTTAAGACAGAAGTCTGGCTTAGATGGTCTTTTTCTGGGTTGAGGTTAGCATATGCATTGTTCTTCTCCTCAGTTTTCAAGTTTTCCAGCTCAAAAGACTTGCTTCAAGATGGACATGGCAGGAAGCAGGTGTAACTTAACGTCCTTTCAGCACAGCATTTTCTTCTTGTTTGTCCTTCAAACTGGGGTTCAGCTCGTGCATCTTTCTAGATTTGGCTTTTAGTTTAAAGAGGTTCTGTCAGTAAAATATGTCTATTGACTGAAAAGATAAACATATTAATGCCAAATGCCTTTCATAAAACCCTATAAGGTTTGACTTGGCGATCTTTTTGACTGAGGTGATGAGATGGGTTGAAGTAAACCCCCCACTATTATAACCATGACTCTACAAGTGAGGCAGTGAAATGCAAGAATTGTGTTTTGTGGTGATTACAGATGGTCCATGCGATGAGCTGGCCAGGACTTGTTGGACGTATCGCTCTACAGTTCATTGAGACAGAGCAGATCACTAGATGTCAACCATAGGTACTTCCTTCAGGTGAAACCTGATTAAAAATATAACAAACATTGGTTTTAAACATTTGTTTTTTGATTTTATATTAACCACCATCCGTTGGTTCCACCTTTCAGGCTTGATTTATGATGAGTTGTTTGTTTTGCCCAATATCTTAAGCTGGATTATTGATTTCTAAATGACTAAAAAGGTTTGATTGTCTGTATGCGTTTATGATGGAGCCGTTTTGTGAAAAAGACTGAGGTGTCATCAGCCGAGAGTGTTGCTACCTGTAGTTTATGCTTTTTACCGTCACAAGGCATCACCTTTGAGAAAACTACATTTTTGTGAAGTAGAAGTCGTTGCAAATGTTGCATCAACAGGAAGCACACCCCTTCACATCCATAAATAAAAGTATGACATCAAATTGATGCTACATCCTGAGCAATTCTGCGATGATCCCACTTTTATCTTCACCATATAATAAGCACGGTAGCATATGTATGTCTCCCACCGTAGCAACACCTTCTGCGTCTTCTTCCCACATCATATAGATGAAAATCTGTTACTCTTAAGTGCGACCGCCTGTGATTATCTAATCCCTGGCTGTGCAACTCTATTTAAAGAGTGCAGCCGCTAATCCTATCAGATTATACCTGACCAACTCAACAGAATCACCCAATTAGTGGTCTTAAGGAAGACACCAAAAGGCCATCTTACTGAGAAAGAGGAGAATGAAGAAAAATCTCATTGAGAAATTTGACCCAGTTTTGACTCTTGATGCTTAAGCCCAAACAGAGAGGAAGCCGAGACTAGAATAAGGAATTTTGCAGTACATCACTATTGTTTGTCCATTGTACATAATACAGATGGGACTCTCTGTAAAAACACATTGTTTTTTTTTTATTTTGTTTTGCTTTTTTGCCAGCCAACTTTGAATCTGAGATTCACTGGGGAAGCTTGATTTAAGTGCCTGGGCAGCAGGCTCGGCAGGCACCGTTGTCCCAAATAGATCTGTGTGATATCCTCGTACCTATTAGGATTTGTGAAAACTGTTTCTGCCAGCAGCGAGCAGCAGATCAGCCTGTGCCAATTTTCTTTTCCTTAAAAGAAAGAAGAAAAAAAAAAACTATTTTTTTTTTTTATCTGTCAGGAAGTACCAACCAGAGCAACAAAAGGTTTCCAATGCTGTTATTTTAGACAAAGGTCCAACTCAAAATATGCAGAACTATCAAGAAGCAGCATTTTAACAATCTCACGTTCAGGACAGCGTGTTGACTTCCCAGTCTGCTGTGGCGTTCCATGTTCGACACGCTGGAGCAAATCAATCTCTTGCTCACATAGTGCAGTTTGCAAACACTGCATCTCATAATAAGATCCACTTCAACACTTCATCGTCTTTTTTAAACAAAGGTAGTCATATTTATTATTACAGCTGACTCTCTGTCTTTCCATACTAACTAAACCCAGGGTTGCTGCAGTGCAAACTCCCAGCTGTTTGATTTGCTTATCTTAGGAGTCATACAAATTCATGCAAGTGAACCAGCGTTGTCTTTGACTTCATGTGTATATTTTTGTCTTTTTGAACCGACTCATCGCCGCTTTCATTATCCCGACATCCAGCCTTCGCTCGGCACCCGGCGTCGTTTAAAAACCGTGCAAAGTCGGGAGCGCCGAGGGAAAGGCTGCCAGCAATTCCCCGGTCTTCTTCTGCTGCTGATTTCTGGCCTAGCAGACCTGTTTGGTTTCCAGCAGTAGCTGATGAAGGCAACTCCCACTGGAGCTGCCTGACCCCTCCAGGGAAAGCAGGGCAGGCATGGCTGCTTGATGCAACATTTGCCTTCCCTGTTGCCCTCCACCTTCTGCTCTGAATTTACAGCCTGACATTAGGCGGAGTGCAGAGTCGAACTGTTGTGGCTGCTTGATCTTTGTCATTGTGGCTTTCATAACACAAAACACTCCGATGGTAAAGTAAAGGAATAGATTACTGCTAAACAGATGGAGGTGCTTCCTTCAACTAGTTCATCTCTTTTTCTTTCTTTTTTTTAAGTTGGTTTTATTTGTTTTGGCTATGTTTTTGGAACTAAGATGTTGCTTAGATTCAAATGCAGGGTGGATTTTCTGGGTATGATCTGGTTTCAACCCACAAGAGCAGCTCTGTCAGACGTTGGATCCACCATAGACTCCAAATCACCCTTAGATTTGAGTTGTGTACTAAAACTGCTTGTCTTTCCTGTCTGTATGATGTCCCTGTGGTGAGCTGGTGATCTTTCAAGGGTGTACCCAGGCTTTTACTCATTTACTGCTGCAAATGGGTATCAGCCTCGCCCCATGACTCTGGAATGCCTTAAGTGGACCTAGAAATACAATGGATGGAAGCAACACCTCGGGACATGGATCTCTTAACCTGCCAACTGAACTGATGACCAGTAGCATACCTGCCTCGTAAATGCTGTGTTTTAAGAAAAATAAAAGGTAATTGTTATAGGAGATCCTAAAAGTGAGCGTGGCCATGCGTTGTTGTTTATCTCGTGTGTGTCTGTGTTGACCCTGTGATAGATTCATTCAGGATGTAGCCCACCTTTGCCCCGTGGAAGCTTGTATGAAATCCTTCACCTTGCAATCCTTGTAGTATGAAGAGGGGGGGGGGGGGGAAATGGAGATAATTTTAGAAAGCAAATCCTCAACATTCAGAGGTCAAGCCGCTGCCACGGACGCTCTTAGAAGCAAATAGTTAATGAGGTAGATTTTATTTTATTGTTTTTGAAGTATACATGTCACTATTTATGTATGACGGAGTATTAGGGCCGCGCTTAGAAAATAAATAAAATTCTGAGAGTGAAGTCATAAAATTCTGAGAATAAATTTATAGTATTAGAAAAATAAACTTGAATAAAGTCATAATAAATTTGGAAAAATGTCCTTATCATAAGTAATGTGACAAAGGTATATTACATTCTCATATTATTATGATTTTATTCTTGCATTATTTTGACTTCATTCTCGTAGTATTATTACTTTATTAAAAATTATTTTTATAAATGTACTCTCTTGATTTTACGACTACTCTCATAATTGTATGGTTTTTATTTTTTTCTAAGTGTGATGCTAATATTTCATTGTAGTGAATGTGCTTTTGTTCTGAAAAGTGTTTTTATGTTAAGGTCAAAATGTCAGAAACTATTCCAGATCGCTTCATGCTGCTCATTCTGCAGTTTCATACTTGTAGGGTTTGGAAGTATTTTCTGTCAACGGCGTTGAAACAAAAGGCGGATATGCAAAGAATGATGGAAGAATTACATTTTAACTGCAAAGTTAAAATGTAGCTGTAAAGTTTAATTCATTAAACTTTCACATGAACAGCTAAGAAAAAAAAAGAAACGAGAATAAGTCGGGGACTGCAAGTAAAGCATCAATGTTAAATCAGACAAAGTCTTTTTTTTGTGTAAATAATAACAAGACTGCAGGTTTTAGAAGCTTTAGCAGATGTAGTCTGAGCAGCTGAACAAGTTTAATTTAACATTGAGGCTGTAACACATCTATAGTATGAGGTCTGGGAACAAGGCGAGTGTTTTTAGAGACATTTTTATTTTTCACAAATGGGGAACAGTTTAATAAATCACAAAAAAAATCTATGTTCAGTATAGAAAATATTTTAAGGTTTGAACTAAAGGGGAATGCATTCCAGTATTACAGGTTCAGTAAAAAAAAAAACACAAAAAAATCCTGAAAGTTGCCTACTTTGCATAATTGGCTAAATATATCTCTAAGTGAAATTACTTTTACAGTTTCTTGCTTTCACATTTTCCACAGCTTGGCCTGAAATTTTTCATACAGCCACACAGTTTATTATTGATATGTGACAGATGTCGCATTGATCCATTTCATACATTATAATCAAAAATTTTTTTTCATATCTTTGTAAAATAATCAATGGAAAAATCCTCACTGTAACATAGTATTTTCCCATTTATTTTGGTGATTACATTTTACCAGGTCATTGGTGAAGGTCCTGCCATATGCCGATCCAGTTGCTGCTCTCCTGTAACATCACAGCTACACATCAGGCCAAGCTAATAAGCTTTATTGCAAACAGGCAGGTTGAGGAATGCTCCTTATTTACCAACAAGATGGTGCAATCTGGTTTTTTTTAAACCGACTAAGGCAGACCTGCAGAATTTATTTTAATCAGTCTCAAAATAATTCTTGAAGTGCATTTAACTGATGTAAACACAAGCTATTCTGTGCATCGTTGTTCTTAGCTTTCCTGACTTTGTGAGTGTTGCATCTCTTCACTCTGTCATAAGAAATCCCTGTTTTCAGTTTGGTAACAGCTAATAGTTCAGCAGGATGATTCTCAGCTTCCCTAACCAAAACATTCATTTAAGAAGGAGAAAGAGGAAACCTGTCATTTGCTGCACCCAGACACCTACCCTTTTACAAACACACCAAAGTCAAACACACTCATTTGTTCTTTATATTGCAGTTAGACTTAACCTCCCCCCCCCAACAAAAATAACTGAAAGCAAACCTGTAACAAAAGACGGTCTCCGTTGGTCTGCTTTGATTAAAGATGCACAAAGATATTGTCTGATTTGTCTTCTTCATTCTGGCTGTGAGATAGTGAGAGAGAGCAAGACTTTAGGTAAATAGCAAAAAGGCTGAAGTGAGCACAGTTCTTGTTTTTATAATTCTTCCCAATTTTTCAACACAAACACTATGAATTTAGTTATGCTAAATGTGCTCACCACACAAAAAGTTAGTGACTTTTAAAGCGAATACTTAAAATTAGTTTAGCCAACTACTCAACAATTCGAAATCAACAATGTAAGCACCCGTACATCTCTACTTTAAGTCTTTTTATTTAATAAGAATAATGAAAACAGTAAGTCACAGCTGATAGCCATTTTGGCACAGGTAGCTTCTTATTAGATGCTACTGATCAATTTTCCAAACACCTCAGGAGTCAGGGTCTTGCTACATGAGTTAGCTCTGTGGTGTGTGGATCACGACCTACATTTTCCTCCATTCCTTCCCTCCATCTGCAGCATCTCCGTTTCGTTCTCCCTCTCAGTCCACTCCTATTATCCCCATCCATCTCCTGCCGACTTTACATCTCTATTTACCACTTATCTTCGCCTTGCTGCCCTCCCTCTCATTATCCGCGCTGCCTTCTCTGCAGTCCTTGACGTGCATCTGTTCCCGTCTCGTTCTGATGCTGCCTTGTTTTGCTCCGTTTATTAGTTTATGGTCGTCTTTTTTCTTTAAACTGGGTGGGTTTGACAAGCCGCTATGATTTCATCGGTGTGAATAAGTTGGCCTGATAAGACGTGACCCAGATGGGATCTCTGTCTCTTTACACAGTTGTCCATCATAACAAGACGCATAAGCTCCCATTCAAGGTTGAGGAAAATGAGTCATGTGACAGCCTGAAAATCTCTTGAGTACTAACAATGCTTGTTATCCTCTTTCTAGCAGCCCTAGTTTTTCGTGCAGTTTCTGTTTTTCTTCTTCTTCTACTACTTATTGGCTCTAAACTCCTGGGCAGATGTGGAGCTTACACGCAACTTCTTGAATATTTCTTTAGGGTCTGCTAATGGTCAGCTATAAATTAGTTTTACTTTTTATAAACTTTGGCGTTTTGCACTTCCTCTCTCAAATTCCCTCAATTATTCTTCTGTAGGGACTAAAACTATGTTTTCATGACGTAAATATGACTTTCCAGGCTCATGAGTACGTCAGATGTTACATTTTTGCGTTTAGGGAATGTTGCTCTTTATTGCCAAGACATATTCAATAAATCTTACACACACACAAAAAATGAAATATGATGTTTTTAAATCACATTTGGCACTACTTTTTTTTAATAAACATCTAGTTTGCAGCATTGAACTAACTAAAATTATACTGGAGAAACTAGTCTGCTGTGGTTGAAGAGGTTTTGAGAAGTCTTTAGTTAAAAGACATTGAGTGTAATGTCTTTTAACTATAAGTCGTGAAAAGACAGATCAAATTGAAGCAGGTTAGGAAGATAAAATTTGTTGCCACAGAGAAAATCCTAACTATTCTTCTCAGACTTCTCAAACGAAACGCTCTTTAAAAGCTGCCTTCTCTTTTGGAGCTTGTGTGTGTCATCTTTGTCCTTTTGACCTCTTTTCAATTTTGGACATATTCGGCTTTGGTTGTTACTTACTCGACACTTTGGTTAGAAGTTGAGTCATCTGCTTTGTACTGTGAGAGGGACGTTTCATAATTGCCTTGACAGCTGATGGTTTAAAGACGTTTTCTATTATCTTGTCATAGTTTTCTGTGAGAAATTCTAAATACACATAAATGATCAGGGATCCTAAACCTGTATAGGATCCCTATACAAGATCCTATACAATCCTAACTATCCCTAGTTAAAAATTGGGCAAAATAGTCAAAATTATTTTTTAAAATGTTAAATGTAAATACATTTCTGCCATCTTTCTGCCAGTTTGTCGCAATTTATTGTGGTAAATAGAGACAGATGATATCATTTCATTAAAGTCTGTATATGCCTATGTAAGTCCGTTTCTAACACATTAGGTCAGACAAGTAAAACAGGGCCGTTGTTATTATTATTATTATTATTATTATTATTATTAACCAATGTTTATTTCCATCTTTCTTCCATATTTTGGTGTGGTAGAAATGGTTGGAAAAGTGGTATTTGTTTGGGCCTGTGCTCATTATCATGGCATAAAGTGAATAGATGAAGTTACCGTCTACAGCACTCCACACACACAAAGCAATGCAAGAATAGTCTGGCAACGCAGATGTTCAAAGATGTGGATGGTTGGTTGTAACAAAAGAGGTTTTATAGCAGCAGTGGAAACAGAAAAAAGGGTGATTATTCAGTGCAAATTATTTTAGAAACACTACTTCTTAAACTTGTACTGGGCTGTTAAGCGAAAGGGCAGTTGGCATTAAAACGCTGTTACTATAAAATGTTTATTATTTTGTTTCTTTTGTGTTTTTACTAGGAAGGCGCTTTAAAGTCCTAAACTGCATTTTACTACTCCTTTCGACTACGAGATCTGAAATGTTTTCCCCCCGAACTTTAATTTGTTCTGGCCTTTTTTTAATTATTTTTGTGATCACTCCCACTGTGGAACAGGGCCATTGCAGCAGCAGAAGCTGAGTGGTAACTGCCCCCCCCTCCCCCCTGCAGCTGTGTCAGCCAAAGTCTTACTCAGACACTGAGAGTGACAGAGACGCTTACATCATGGACTTGAAAATCATGATTTTCTACGAAACAAAACTGTAACTGATGACTCTCTCTCATTAACTCCAAATTCAGAAGTTACAGAGTCATCACAAACTCCGTGGAAAAGGTGTAGCAGGAGCCATTTTTTAAAGAGACTTCACTGATGTGCTTTTTGACTGGTCTCAGTCTCCCAGCAATAGACACGTAAAATAGCCATGTTTCCACTGACCTTATAATTGTGCAATTTGATATTTTGAAAAGAAATCTGCTTAATAAAAACACAGCAATTTTGGAAAAAAAGCTAAAACTTTTGTCTTATGATAAAAAATTTTTGGCTGGAGGATGAGGGGTTTTTTATGAACCAATCAAAATTGGTTTATTTTGCAAAACTGCCAAGAAACATTTTTTTCGGAAAAGTCACACATTCAATGATCGGATCTTGCCGCTGGCATAAACCATGAAGAAAAAGACAACAAGAAGTAGTTTGAGGATGATGATGAAGCGACGTGTTTTGTAATGACTTATCACGTTATTCACGTGTGAATTTTGTTTTTTTACTTAATGGAAAAACTGCAATTGCAAAATCGCATTTTTTCAACGTTAGCGAAATATTGACAGAGTTTTGCCCACATTTATAATGGAAACACATCTACTATGAAAGCACATCAAAATAATAGAAAACAGGTTGGTTTTCTATGATTGGAAGGATTTATGCCCTTTTCCCGAGACTTGAATATAAGCAGACATTAACTATATTAGATCTTAAAACATCAAAATTCACAGAATACATGAGCTGTTGTTTAGTTTAATTTGACACTGAATTTAAAGGTTGGAAAAAAAAAAAAAAGAAAATCAACCCATAGGACTTGCTTAGGACTCTACTTACACAACTCTGTAACCACAAGTTCCTGGTAAATAAAAAGCGCTACCTTTATACTGGTGCCTTTTTCTGAGGTAAATTTGTTATTGGTAAATATACAAAAAAAATTTTTTACCTTGTTAAATGCTCTGTATGATAATGAACCCAGAAAAATAGCCCAGTTCTAGAAAAACTTCCTGTAGCGGAAAGACGCTGCAAAGCGTTTGCATGTGATTGGGCCCCAATCAAGTGAAACAGTGTTATGCTCTACTTTCATATGAAAACATAAATGCTTCAGTTTTTCGCATGATAAAATAATGCATTTCTTTTCATATAAAGTATGTGAGGAACCATGTAGATCAATCTGGAGGATAGTTTAGTTGGGTTTTAATTCAGAGCTGAAGTGGCCAGCCTGCCTTAAATTTACACATTGATTATGTTTTTTTGTTAAAAAGTGAAAATAACTTGATCTGTGTACCAGGATTTTTTGTCTAAGCATTTTTCTTTTTGCCTTTTAAAAATATATGCATATTTTTAAAATTTTCCAAGTATGTATGTACTAGAAAGCGGTGCGTGAACCTCTCTCAACAACTTCTGTCTTTCTGTAGCAGAATCACTAGGAGATTTCACTGGAAACCTTACTATCCTGCCTGGCTGTGTTTTTCGCTTGCACAAATGCAGGCAGCAAGAAAGACTCCAAAGCAGATCTGTGTTCTCTTATCTGATCTTGACAGCTCCTGTAATGTTTGTTCCTCAGGTGGAGGCAGGTTTGAAAACGGGACGCACGGCATGGCCTCCTGGTGAATGGGGCAGGCCAAGAGTGTCTTCACTCATCGTTTTTATTGTCCGTGGAGCGAAAAAAACGCTGGATGGGAATCAATGCAGCTCTTCCAGCCTGTTTCTCAACGCAGGCGCTGATGTACGCATGTTCGACTTAGCAGACACAATTTTGGCTTTTCACGAGAACTCAAGCGTCTTCACGTCAACATCCTTTGGAAGGAAGTAGTTGAGATATTGCTTGAGTCTTGTCTTGTTGATGTAATTGAAAATGAAACCAAAATTAGGTTTTTGTAGGCAGCAGAACCAGAAACCTTCGTTTGCAAACTAATTGATAGGACAATCTAACTAGGAGTGTTAGCGCTAGCGATGTTGAAGTGGTATCAACGTTTTGAGCACGGTGAAGTCTGTCTCGCTAATAGTTGAATCTAGTTGGTGTCAACATGTGACTTTGCTTGGTAGAAAAAGTGCAATAAATCACAAGTACAGAATATGAAGGTGAGTTTTTCAAGCGTAGCAGTCAGTATGCTGTATCTGTGATTGAGATCTACAGGTGTACACAAATACATGTTTTGATATAATTCAATTAAATAATGAAATAAATAAATTAAAAAGGATTAAATAAGTAATAAAAGCTCTGTTTTTAGCAGCCTATGCGTAGCACTGTCACAGTTGCTAGGTGACGGGATAAATCTGAGGGCTAGACTATATAATTTTTACAGTCGTTCACTTCTGGTCTTCACGGTCCATCCGGCTGCCTGGGTTCTTCAAAGGATTCAACCCCCGAATTTGGACACACTGTCTTATTTTGAAGTATAAAAGGAAGTGGCTCTAATGTAGCCCAAATGTGTCAATAGCTAGCTAACCAAGATATCCCATGCTGTCGGACAAGACTACCTTTTAGTTGTTTGTGAGAGAAAAGAAATGGAGACAGACAAGACAGAAGCAGAATGCCATGACAAGCTAGCTGTTAACATCTAATGCTAATGCTTTAGCACTTCATATCAGTCAGCTGAAATATATGAGCTAAAATCTGAAATAGATGCTTTTCACTGTTTAAATATAAACTGTAAATGATGCAATGAACAGTGACTCTTTAAAATGCAACTTATGATTTTTAAAACTTTTATTAAATTCAGGTTTTGTTGTTATTTTTCTGGCTTTTGGACCACTTTATGCTGAGACAAGCACAAATAAAACATAATTTGTGGAATTCAAACCTAAATTTGTTAGAAATTATAAACATACCCTTTTCTAGTAGAAAGAATGATGCTAAAAATTTGTTTCATTCTCATTAATACACATAATTTAGGTTGGTTTCTCTTTTTTATGAGAATCAGGTGTAACAAAATGTCATAAACGAACCAACAAAATTACAGTTCCTTCAGAAAGTATCCATGGAATTTGTAGCGTGTGTAACATCTCTTCACAACTTCACAATCCGGTCTCAGAAAGCAACAAAATGAAGCACTTTCATCAGAAAGTGTGACAGCTTGACACACCAGTGGCCAGAGTTGAGGTCTTTGGTCTAATTACACTTCAGAAAGACTGATTTAGGATTAGCTGCAGGGGCCGTTAGGACCAGCAGACAGATGAGGAGACGCACCAAGGAAGAAGAGGAGGAAGTTCAGCCAAAGCCAAAGTGGACAGCAAGGAGTGATGTGAAAACAGAAGGAGGTGTTTCAATTTAGACTTAAATCAGAAGCTATTACGAGGATCGGCCTGTCCACTAACCGACCTCTTGTTGCGCTCTTGTTTGTGCTCCATCTTCTTCTTCCAGTCTGTACTGCCTTCACTTTTAATGTAGAATAATAAGAAGAAAATGAAAATGTTAACATTTCTTTACGAAGAACCATTACAGTGCTGTGAAAACAAAAACATTGTTTTTGAGCAATTATGAAAGGGAAAAAGATATCCACACAAACTCAGACCTGGGTGAATAAGTAATAATCACTTTGTTGTATCATGGGTTTACTGTGATTGACCACATAAGTTTAGTTTCACTTCCACAAACCATAACTAGGCCTGGTTAGCGCCTCATTTGTAAAATCAAGCATCCCTTAACGACTCGAAGTATACAGAAGGACCTCATAAGGTGACTCTTCATGCCCCAGAGCAAAGAAATTGAAGATTAGATGAGAAACAAATTATTAACATCTATAAGTTTGGAAAGAGTTATAATGACAATTACTGAGGCTTTTGTACTCCAGAGTTTGGGAACCACGTATGAAACTACTCAGTGTCCAGGGTTCAGAAGAATGGACAGAAATGGTTTCAATTAAACAGTTTCAAGCACTGCTAACCAGAACGAACACACGAGTCTTTCTGACATTTACCAGAAAAAGCATCTTAATGACTGCTTAGACTTCTGGGAAGAGATTCTGTTGACTTGGCACAAGTGGAAATCCTCTGAAGTCCCATTACATCTGCCATAAAACTAAAATGAGATTTGTGAAAAAGACTATCTTACCTACAAATGAGAGGATGACCACAAGGAAAGTGGCAGGGGGAACTCAGTTTTATTTATTTTTCACAAACTATCTTTCTTGTACTGATAGGACACAGTGACAGTTTAAACATTTAGAACAATGTCGTTTTCTAAGAAGAAATAATTTTAAGAAATGACACCATCTTTCAAAAATCACATACTAAAACCATCTCTGTTACATATTAACATTCGTCAAACACTCTGACATGTTAAAGTGTCAGAAAAAGAAAAGAAGAAGAAATCTGTGGTGGGGTACGTACTTTTTCTCATCACTTGGAGTATGGAAATCCCAGAAATATCTTTTTTTGTAAAGAAAGTAAAGAAAAGACATAGTTGGTTAAGAACATCCAGCCCAGCAGTTCAAGACTAAGATTTGTTGGACTTTGGGTTTTTGTTAGTTTGTTTGTTTTTTGTTTGGCTGGTGATATTTAAGGATGTGGGGTTTTGTTGCCATTTCGACTCCAAAGTAATTAAAAATGACTTTTGAATTTTATGCAGTTGAGAAAAGACAAAGTGCTGCGGTTCAGGAGTGGGGTGGCTGTTGTGGCGCAGAGAGTCTTTTTAGTTAGGAGCAACCAGGGGTTAACGAGCAGTGTGAGAAAAACAGGCAGAGTTTGAGAAGGAGGGGGGAGGGAAATACACACACACACATCACACACACACATCACACACACTTATATGCAAACTCACTGTGAATCCCAGAGGAAGCTGAAGACGGTTTGCCCCCTGAGAAAAGGCAGTGGTTGTCTGCTGAAAACGGAGCAGAATCGTCCCGGCAGGGATCGCTCAGGCTCCATTACTAAAACGTTGAAGGTACAGAAAAAATTACTTTAAGAAAAGAAAAAGTTTGAAATGTTTGTGTTTTTTACAGCTTAACATTTTTCAGACTTTATTTTTTGTCTTAACACCTTTATTTACTCACTTTTTATGGTATTGAGTTGAGTACTTTTAACCCATTCAGCAAACCCACCAGCATGTAACAGGACAGGGTTGACTAAAACACCTGCCATCTTCTACACACACACACACACACACACACACACACACACACACACACACACACACTCTGACACACACACACATAAACAGAGACTTGATAGACTCTCTCCCGTCTCACGCTAACAGAACAGGCAAGCAGGATCCCCTCTCAGCCTATTTATCGGGGCGGGGGTGTGAGGGGTGCTGGTTGGGGGGGACAGACAGCGTGGACTCACTCCATTGTTCTGGCTCGGTTTAAGGGGTGGGGGTAGGCAGAGACGAGACCAGGAATAGAGATGGGAAATGGAGACCCCAACAATGCCACAGAGCCCCCCACTGCTTTTCCTGCTTCTGAGAATGACCTGCTCTGACACAGCGGGGGCGTAAAGGAGGAAAACCATCATATAACTCGGCTGAAAGTGGACCCAAAGTGGTCAATGATCGAGTTCAAGACTGGAACCTGTGTAGGAGTCAAGTTTGAGTGTGAACATGAAGATTTTTCTGTGATAAAAGTAGAAGTATACAACCATCGTCATCAGATCGGATCAAGGCTGATTTACTCCTTGTTGTGTTGCCGTTGGTCTCCTGTTCTGAAAAACACAACAAGCCTGATTTTGTTGGGTTTTATCACTTCTTTTACCAACGAAAAGGAAGACTAACATGCAGCAGCTTTTTATGACACATATGAAACATGCAATGTTTCATATCATATCTTCCCTTTGCACAATTCTGTTAACTTTGTCGAAGACTAATAGTCTCCATCAACGGGTCGCCACATGCTGCCCTCTGGATACCTTTACTCTGAGATTTCAAAGAAGGTCTCAGTCATTTCTAAATCTAACATCTGCCACAAGAGATAGAAGCTGAAAGCTCTAAAAGGTAAAACCATGAAATGTTGATGTAGTACATTAATGTGGAATGTCAAAAAATTGCTTATTTACCCCAAATGACATTGTTGTAACTCATATCATCCAAATATCTTCGGAAAGTCATTGGTGCTGGCAGTGCTGTGGGCAGGAAGAATCTCTAATATTGCAGTCTTGCTTTCTCTCGCTTCCCTGCAGTTTGATTTCATGCGTCTCTACTGCAAAACAAAAACAGTTCTGAATCTGCCCGATGTTTGGGAATCAACACCAAAGATGCAGGAGGTTCTCTTGAAAGCCACACTTGCAGATTACCTTCCTTGTATTTTGCTTTTTTCCATGGCATGACACATTTCTTAGCCTTAATAAAGTTTTCAGTGCATGTGTGCGTGTGTGTGCATGTCTGTGTTTTGCCAACAGCCTGTAGGCGTGTATTTGTGTGTGTTTTTGGCAGATCTTTCCAGCTGTGCTTTCCTTTTCTCTTTTCATCGCGGAGCGTACAGCAGACCTCTTTGTCTGCTGGTTTTGAACGGGGCGGGAGGTGAAGAGCAGTTTGTTCATAATGGATTATTGATTGGTCTGAGAATACACTGCCTATGCACTGAGTTGTTGCGTGTGTATGTGTGTGTGTGTGTGTGTGTGTGCTCCGTACTCCATAGATCCCCTCTGTCTTTGTGAATGTCTCCACTTTATGAGCAACTGTAGAGAGTAGAGCGAGGATTTTGTGTGTGTGTGTGTGAACCTCTGTACAGCTGACCAAGCTTTCAATGCTGCCTGTATGAAACACTGTCAACAGCCCGCAGTGTGTGTGTGTGTGTGTGTGTGTGTGTGTGTGTGTGTGTGTGTGTGTGTGTGTGTGTGTGTGTGTGTGTGTGTGTG